>FXXK01000089.1:397551-441693 GCA_900184695.1 Betula pendula | reverse complement strand
TTTTTAAAAAATAAAATTAAATAAAAGGTATTTGGTCTTATTGAAAAATCTGTAAGGTTATTTTTGTCTTTTTGTTGCCATTGGGGGGGACATTGTTACTTGTTTGGTAATTTGGAGGGGACATTGTCACAATTGAAAGTTTGGGGGGGACATTGTCAATTAGGTGGTAGTTTGAGGGGGGTATGTGGACTTTTCCCAAAAAAAATTGTTTGTCCCCCACCCTTTTGTGCCAATCAGGGTGGCCGAGCCACCCAAAGTCCCTCAATGTCAATCATTTTCAAGCTTTAGGGGTTGTCACATCATCCCTAGAGTTTTTGGTTGTGGTGGTCGACCACCCCCACTCACTCGAGACTATTTTCTTTTCTAAAGTTGAGGTATTTTATGAAATTTGGACAAAATATTATTCAATTTTAATTATAAAATTTGATTATTCATATATTATCACCAAATAAAAGAATATAAATGGTCATTTCATTATAACTTGTATTCTTAATAATAGACATTCCTATTCTTAGAACTTAATGACCATTACTAAACGTAGCCTATAGGGTTTTGGTTAACCCTAGACCATACAACAAGCTTGTACTTCCATTAAGAATTGCCGAGCTCAATTGGTACATGCATGCATTTTCTTTTTAAAAATACAAACCAATTTTTATCAAATGAAAAAAAATAATAATAAAAAAGGAAATAGTGTTGTTAGAGGTACAATAAATTTTACTATAAATCTCTTATAAATTGATGTGATATTCTATGTAACACTTTTTTTTTCTTTTTTCTCATAAGATAGGGATGAACAACTCTCTTTCAATTAATATATAGGGCTAGCAAAGGGAATCTTCCTTTTGAATGCTACATGAGTGGCAAGCCTTTCTTCCTACCAAAAATAATGCCTCTATGGCTAGCTCTATCCTTCCTTCCCCTTCTGATGTAGATCGGGACGCATGCACGTTCTTAAGGAAGATATGCGTGGATGTAAGTGTTGAGCTGAGAAGGGATCGAATGGCAACGATCGAATATAGAGCAAGCGATCGGGATCAGGTGGTAAAAATCGAATATAAAGCAAGCAATCAGATTAACAAACCGATTGCTAAGAGGTCAGTAATCAGAAAGATTGATCAACTGGCGTGTAAAAAAAAATTGAGAATCTAGCGCAGTAATGATGAAGCTTCCAAAAGAGTGGATTTATTCTCTAGCGGGCGAAATTAATGAAGATTTTATTTGAATAATCAGACAGATTTTATTCTAATAATTACGTTCATTAATTATAATTTGATCTGACTCAAGATTTTATCTCATTAATTAGTTTTTTATTTGATTGTAAATTTTTTTTATAGGCTTAATTTTACTTTGGCTCTAAGTAATCGTATTATTATAAATACGTAGCTTGAGTTGTAATAGGAGAATTGAATTTTGTTTTGATCAGTTATCAATAAGAAATACTTAAAGTTTGGATTTTCTCTTATGTTTGCCTTGAATCCTTGAAAGGCTCTTGGTTTCAAGAAGAGTTGTGAATTATTTGTTTTTTGTCTTTGTGACCCACTACGTCACACTGCATCAGTTGGTATCAAAGCCAAGTTTACTTTCCATGGCGCCATGAGGGCGCGGGAGGGGTAACCATTTTGCAAACTTGAATGACATGCACGAGCGTGAGAAGGCAACACATGAGGATCAACTGGCGATTCGTTTCCAATGCATAGAGGAGCAATTTGTTGCACGATCTAAGTGACTGACAGAGCAAATTAGAGCCTTATCCATTCAACTTGCTGCCATGGATGTTGCTAACGGTTGTCGCCGTCAACCTACTCCACGTTTTGTGGATGAAGATGATGTGGTTACCTTCAATGAGATGCAATCTCAACGGAAGAAAGTATGGTTTGACGTGAGGAGTCTGCGGCACACCACCTTGACCGTTATTCGCAAGCCTCAAATCCATCTCACGTGGAGGAAAAAGATGAATTTGTTGATGAAGAGTTCCAAGAAGATGAGTTCGTTGATGAGGAATTCAAACATGGAGATGTTCATGACGATGTTGAATATGAAGATGTTGAAAATCCTTCACATGGATATGTAGATTGAGATTCTCCACCAACTTATGATTTCAATATCAATGATGAAGAGGAAGAATTTGAAGTAGATTGGATCCCTCCAATATTTTACGGCATCTATCCTGAAAAAGAAGAACCGTTGGAAGAGATAAATTTCTCAAATAATATAGAAAATTTTATTGATAAGAGTTCTATACATCATGTCCTTGATGAAAGCCCCAAAAGTGAAGTCTTTGATTCAAATATTGAAGAAGTTGATTATATGGATTTTCTGGGGGTAGATAATAGTTTGTCAAATTCTCATAACAATGATCTTGATCAATTCTATATAGAGGAGGATAATTTTATGTTTAAATAGGAAGAGATAATTGATATTTTTTTGGAGATTTTCATGGCACGTGATGGGGAGAAGGTAAATGAAAGGTGAGTGAAATTTGAATTATCTCAAGAAGATGAGTAGGGTTTTCAAGATGATCTTCATAGTCTTGTGGTGATTAGGGGAGTGTTATTTCTCTTGAGATGTTACATTATTTTACTTTTGAAGAGACATGGATGGAAGGGATTGATTGATCACTCAAAAGATTGTGGTAAGCACCATCAGAATTCGAAGATGAATTCTCTCCAACCTGGGGAGGATGATGTAGATCAAAACGCATGCATGTTCCTAAGGAAGATAGGCATAGATGTAAGTGTTGAGCCGAGAAGCGGTCGGATGGCAACGATCGGATATAGAGCGAGCGATCAGGATCAGGTGGTAAAATCGGATATTGAGCGAGCGATCGGATTAACAAACCAATCGCCAAAAGGTCAGCAATCGAAAAGATTGATCGACTGGTACATTAAAAACAAATATCCGAGAATGTAGCGCATTAATGATAAAGCTTCTAGAATAGTGGATTTATTCTCTAGCGGGTGAAATTAATGAAGATTTTATTTGAATAATCAGAGAAATTTTATTCTGATAATTACGTTTATTAATTAGGATTTGATCTTACTCAAGATTTTATCTCATTAATTAATTTTTGATTTGATTATAATTTTCTTTTATAGACTTAATTTTACCATAGGGTTTTGGTTAACCCTATACCATACAAAAAGCTTGTACTTCCACTAAGAATTGCCGAGCTCAATTGGTACGCACATGCATGCATTTTTTTAAAAAAAAAGAAACCAATTTTTATCAAATGAAGAAAAAAAAAAAAGTAAATAATATTGTTAGACGTATAATAAATTTTATTATAAATCTCTTATAAATTGATGTGACCATCTACGTGACACTTTTTTTTTTTTTTTTTTGTCTTTTTCTCATAAGATAGCAATGAACAACTCTCTTTCAATTAATAGGGTCAGCAAAGGGAATTTCCCTTTTGAATGCTACATGAGTGGCGAGCTTTTCTTCCTACCAAAAATCATGCCTCTAGGGCTAGCTCTATCCTTCCTTCCCCTTCCTATACGAAATAGGTTTCTTTTTGACTATTTATCAGGCTTGTCGTTAAATAATTAATTTTACTTATTAAATTTTGTTGCTTAATTTTCCTTCACTCATATTGTGTAACGTGACACTCACGTATGTAAAGTGGTGTCAAATGACTTTCTAAAGAAATTATAATAAAGTTGTACTCCAAGCATTTTCCGGAAAGTCAAATACAATCGTACATAGATATTTTCGAAAAAGGAATAGCCAGAGGACATGCAAATGGTAAGCCATCTTTATTCTTTACACATTCTCGCTTTCCATCATTCTTCCTGATCGGCTCCATTTAATCTAATAGTAGATAAGAAAATGATTCACAGCAGTGTAGTATCACATGGGAAAAAAAAAAGGGAGTAATCTGCACCCATCAACCAGACTCTTCTGAGAATCAAACGTTATTGGTTTGAATCACTCTCCCCACCTCCTCAGGCCTCTGCGACCAAACTCAGTCACTAAGAAAAGAATAAGGGGAAATCCCTATACTCAATCTTTAGCTACCGTACGCATAGTGTTCAACAACCATTATGGTTTAAAAATATTCTCAAAGGCCTGGGATGTGATAAGGTGGATGCCACTGGCCAGTCGTACAAAGTTTTAGGATATATATTACTTTTCACTTGTTCCACCAGTTTTTGTCTCCTCTAAGGATTCGATAACTCACCCAAAAATGGTAATTATTCGACTTCATACTTCATTTCTAACTAATAATCAAGCACTATCAAACCCCTTTCTCCTTGTTCCTTATTTGAATAAAAATAAGGAAAAAATGTAAAATTAGTTTTTGTGGTTAGCTTAAATTAAATCACTCTATGTGATATAAGAAAAAATTCAGAGATCTCTGTAGTTGGTCAAAATAACAAATCACTCCCTAAAGCAAATTTTCGTCAGTCATTTTAACAGAAACCGTTAATTATTTTGGCCAATCAACGGTTATTTGATTGTATATGCAAATTTTTGACGTGGCAAATTAACGGTTTCTGTTAAAATGACTGATGAAAATTTGTTTCATGGAGTAATTTATTATTTTGGCCAACCACAAGGACCTCTGAGTTTTTTCTTATACCACAGAGAATAATCTATAATTTTGGCCAATCACAAGGATCAATTACATTTTTTTCCTAAAAATTAAAAATTAAAAAAACAAATCAAGCACTACCAAAAAAGAATCAAAAATCAAAATAGCGGGCCAAAGGTTACCTTAATGAAAACGCCGCTAGCTTGAGACGTTTTTGCTATATATTATGCACATTGTTGTTGTTTTTTTTTTTTTTTTTTTCTTACCTTTTGTTCAACAATAGGGAGTGAAAGTCATGGTGTCTTTTATCCATAATCCGCTTTAATCTCCTCTACTATCTATTTATGTAATTGCGTATTTATAACAACTTAGAAAAAATACTAATCATATCTATTGTCATATTACTCTCAAATAACTAATTAAGTTGTAATTAGAATTCTCTTTGAATCATTTATAGAACCCCGGCACATTAAGTGGATTTTTTTTTTTTTATGAGGACCCATTGAGTGGATTATTCACATTAAGTACATGGATTATCCACGAGGATGTCATAATAATAATCTATATATATATAATAGCTGAATCACACATCAAAGTGCTTAGAATTGCGACACGTGGCATGAACCCATATTTATTAAGTTAAAAACCGGTCATTTAACCCATTATTTTAAAACCTAAACCGGTACTAAACCGGGTTGAACCGGTCTGAACCGGTCTATTAGTGCTTTTAGTGCCTTAAAAAACGCAAAAGATTACTGCACGTCTCTCTTTATCGCCTCAAGCCTTAAAAATCGCATCAGNGAAATTAAATTATAATGAATAATCCCGCACATTGTGCGGGTTTTGAGCTAGTAATAATAATAATGATTGAGCCGCCCATTAAGGCAATTTTAATTGGTTCTCATAATATATAACACAACAAACAACAAATATAGGAAAATATTATCCAGCTAAATATCACTACATCCGATCGATGTTGTTATATATTATGCGCATTGTTGCAATAACAAGAAGTGCAGCTAGCTGTAGCGCGTCATCCCTGGTTGTAGTGGCGGAGGGGTTGCAGCGATTCGTTTCTGCCTTTCAACGTTGCCATGCCAGCCTATAGACATGTCAAAGCCACGAGACTTGAGCTCTCTATACTCTTGACACAAAGCGCATTCCTCGCAAAAACAATGGATGCAGCAATCTGTGCAGGGGCTCTCCTCCAAGAAATACTGTCCTCTCAACTTGGATCGGTAAAAGCATGAGTACAAACACGAGCAACCCGTCACGCACAATATTAATGTGTACAGTGCTCCGCTCATCGCACATGCTGCAACTCACCACATTTTTACATAGAAATCAATCCCGCTCATTTCCCTATATATGAGTACACACGTACAATATCTTGTTTTAATTAGGAACTTACCAGTCGATCCTCTATCAACAATTTCTGCAATGCGCCCAAATGTAACACATGGACACCAGCACGTTAAGCAACCTGAAAGAGAAAATATATATGTACATAGCTATATATAAATGAATGACACCCATCTAAATCTCGTGCCAATATACCTCCATCATTAGCTTCATAAAAAGGATAAAGCATAGTTACAATTTTTTGGATCGACATCCTCTCCATTTCAATATTTTTACATGATGAATATGTGGTCATGTTATTTAAATTTTTTAAACCGTGTATACTATTAAATGCAATAAAACAAAATGTTGACCATAAAATTAATACTTCTTCTTTATTTCACTTGAAATAGAGAGAATCTGTTCCACAATTTTTAAAGATAAGCCACAAACCGTTTCCTTCTCTTGATGCTTTGCTTGGGGAAGCCACAATTGCCTTACTTGCCACCCGCTGGCCTCTTCTGCTGGTATTTCTATTTTATGTCTAGAGGGTAATGCTCTCCTAGTTATCCTTGCCATTAACCAGCCTCTTCTTTTTTCTTCTTAGTCTTTTGCTAATGTAATATCGGATATTAGTTTAGAGTTAATTAGTTTCCTTTCAAAGCTGGAATGCTTCAAAAGTTTGTAGATATGCCAACTATCGTGCACATGCGTTAGTTAAGTGGGCCGCTTCCCATCATGTGTATGGAAACATTCTTATAGGATCTCTCATTCTCTCTTCCATCTGGATTAAGAATGGGAAAAATCCTCCCTTGTAGCCCTTTCTCTTATTCAATTAGGAAAAAAAAAAAAAGTACTTGACATGCTTTTTTTAAAAATAAAATAATAAAATAAAATAAAATGTGGTCATTTAGAATCAAATGAGATAGCTAGATATGTGATCATTACCATACAATACAGTTAATGTAAAAATTTTACCGAGCATACCTTATGAATGATTCGACATTTGTATGTACTCATTTCATTAAGATCAATATATAGAGAAATTATATATATAAAATACATAACTTGTTCGACAATACTCTACTTTGAATAATAACTAGAACAATTGAGGATTTATTCCTTCTAATGTAATGCATAGAGAAGATTAAAAGATCAATATAAGTAAAAAAAAAATTAGTTAGCTCTCAAAATTAAGAAGATAATTATATGTTCTTAATTAATAAAATAAATTTGAACTGTTTCTTAGAGATTATCTACATGAATCATTTTATTAGGGGTTATTTTATATTTTGAGAAATATAGTTGGGGCCTGCGCGGGGGGGGACCAATTATGTATTTCTTGGGAGGATTTTGAAAACATCAAATGAAAAATTATTGAAGAAGAGAATGTCCAATATAGTCACATAACGTGTTAATTTCCAATATAGTATTGATAACAAAGTGTAATCTCAGTAAAAAAACAAAAACAAAAACAAAACCAAAATACCCATGAATTGTGTCACATAAAAAAAAATGCACTTACAACTGGTAACATCATTGCAACAATCGCAGAGCCCAGAGGACCAAGGTACTGGAGAATGTGAATTCAAGTTAGAGGAGGCAGGATTTGTTTGCTTTGTCAGAGGGTGCTCGAAATCCAAGGAATGCGGTGGTTGAGGCGGCGCTGATGGTGCCTGAGGCCATAATTCCTCCATGACAGAACTCATAGTTGAAGAACAATACCAGTGTGTGTATGTGCGTGAATCGGCTTTTTGAAGTCCCGGCCTGTTTGTTCAAACTAACGTGTCTCTTCGTGCATGAGCGGTTTGGCTTGGCCAACCGTCGATAGGATTAGGTGGATTTTCGTTTTGGGCAAATGTTGTGTGTTTTTCTGGGGCCTTAACAATTGGGAAAATGTTTGGTAAAATACTTTTACTGCATTCCGGACAAATTGGCGGGACAGTTTTTATGAATGTTATGTGCCTTAGTATGGGTAAAAAATTGAGCAGCTAAATTTTGTAAGAAAATTTTATTGTTTGATAAATTTCGTGGTAAATTTGTAGTAAAAAGTTATTCAAACAATTAATGTCGAAGGTGCACGCTGGCTTCACGAAACTGTCACGGCCCTCTCATTGGGAAGTGGCTTTGGGAGGTTTTGATTCTTGGGTTGGTCCTTTTTTATGGAGCATATGGTAGGCCCAGACCCAGGCCCAAGACCTACTGGGAGTGGCTGATTGTTTTATGGGTTTGATCCTGATAAGATGGGCCTAGTTTTGCAGTGGCTTTAGAATGGAGCCTAAGATTGATCCTCAATTTCAATTTTGAGAATTCCTAGTTTCAAGCCTTTTTCAGTGATCTAGAGAATGACCACCTAATGAATTTCAGACCCTCTTTTTTTTTTAATGGATTTTTTTTTTTTTGCCTACAAACATAGCTGTATAAAATTTGAGTGTTTTACTGGTGCTCTAACCATGAATAAACCGATTATTATCTTGGCGAAACAAATTTACTTCAAGACATGAGGACATCTCTTTTGGAGTTAGGGTTGGGCGGTGGGGAAGACTTGTCCAAAACATAAAGAGCACTTACACACTTAGAAAAAAAAAAAAAAAGAGCACGTACAGAAACATTCTAAAAAAGCGATACTCAAAAAACCCAAATCAAAAGCCATAACTCTGATAAAATGGAAAAAGGTACGTTCAACAAGCTCCCCAGAAGAATCTTTCCCTCTCTAAAACTCTCTGGCAATTCAACTTGAATGCAAAGAAACCCCCGACATGGAAATCCATCACGCACGCGAGAAGAATTTTTACCTCTATATATATATATATATATATATATACCGATTTTTAATAATAACCTTGTCTATTTTCTATTAAACATAAAATTTTATTATATTATGATATTAGAAATAATGCCTTATTTAGACTATTTTGCCTTAGATCCAAACTTTATCCAACCGTCCCTGACTCCCTATAAGGAAGAATGTCTCCATATTTTAAATAATTAATTGCACCTTCCAAATTTTTTTTTTTTATTTTTTTTTAATAGGAGGGGAATTCAGGGCTTCAATCTGACTAGATTTTTTAAATACTATACAAAACGTCCACTCAACACAAGTCAGGTAAAGCGATTTTTTTAAATACCATATAATGAGTCTCCTCCACAAGAGTCCAAAGAATTCACTCAAGAAACTAAAGTTATTACTATTAAGCATATAAAATTCTATAGTTATCACAAAGTCCCTAACTACAATAATCAGAAGATAATTAGTAGCAAATTTATATTGTTCTTGAATTGTGATCTAGAAGACTACACAATCCAATCAATTCCTTCCCTTCTTTCGTCGTTAGAAACCTCTTACTTGTTCTTATTTGTTCTAACAAAATAAGCTTGTTTTTTTTGAACTTTTTTTATTTGTAGGCTACGGTAGCAGACCTGCAGGAGGCGATTCACCAGCCGAGTGATGGATGTGCTTCGCTTGTTGTTAGGTGTGTTATGCATCGTCTCTGGCGGTCCCCCCACCTCCACCAGCTGTATCAGGCTCTCTTTACCTACCTCCTCCGGCAGTCCCCCATCACCAACATGGCAATATTGCAGATATGACACAGAACCGGGCACTTTTCACCCCACCACCACCACCCTCGGCTTCACAGCCCGCCCACTGGTTCTGGGATGTGTTGATTGACTTAGGTGCTTTGGCTTCTCTTATTTCAGTTCCTTTTCTATGTAAATATTGTAGTTAAAAAGTACATATGTATCGATCACGTTTTGCAGGAGGGACGAATAACGAAGGGAATAAACAAACGTGTGGAGAACAAGTACTCATGAACATACAATGCATCTCCGCGAGTCAAAAGAACCCAGTATTCTACCTCATTAAGTATAACATGCGACAATAAGATGAGATGAACATAACAATGTACGATCTAAAACATACAATTTAGTAATGGTTGAATACTGAGATGTTTAAATAATATCGACTGCTGTAACAGTCAATGAACATACTTTCGGTGATGGCAGAAAAATTAAGTCTTTCAAGTGTAATCATATAATGTAATAACAGTAGATTAACAATACGCATTTCCTTTGGAAATAGGAAGAGATGATCACAGCTGATTACATTCCCTATTTATAAGAATAACCCAGAAGTTCGAAATTTCCAAAAGGAAAAACAATTGCTTGGCAGTGCTGTAAAGTACTTTTTACCCTGTCAAGCATCAGCACTATATTATAAGAACACTATTGCATTATTTGGTGGTAGTCAGTATCCATCCATACCTGACAGGACTTGATTACAAAATTTAAGAGATCCACCACTAAGACATCTCCATGAGCCAAGAGCAGAACCTTATCAATGACCAATGGCATACTATAAAAGCAGGCAATAGAAAGCAATTTCTTGGCCCAGGCCGCATTATCTTTCTTCATCTTCATGCTCCCAGAACTTCTAGAGGATAGATAGCCAACTCATCATGTAAGAAAGCCTAAGCGAAGTCTAAGGCGCGATTCTGTAGAACCCTTAATGTCATTCCCTAGGGCGTGCTAACCATAATGAACTGAGTGCCCGGAGACGTGATATGTAATCACTGATAACAAGAAGTGCACGAGCAGCTTGACGAGTGGTCAAAATTCGATGCAATTGTTGCAGAGTTTGCTGTCTCAAAAGGTCAGCCTAGCAAGAAATAAATTACAGGGTTTATAGTTACAAATTACCATTGTCCTAGCATGTATGAATCAGCTTTTACTGAGAGAGAGCAAGTTCATATAATTTTAAGCATGATGTGTGAGGTTTAAGTTTGTTACTTGGTGAAGGAAATTCTCTAGTGTTGCAAGCTTTCCCATTGCAATTGCCATTTGTCCCATGTAGTCTGCAACATTTCCAGAACCAGTTGGGCCCAAAGAGGTTGAAGAAAGTGTCTCTACTAGAGATTGTTGCAAAGCTTCCATCCCTTGAGATAAGGCATCTTCAGCCTGTTGTGAGGATTGCTGCAAATTACATATACCCAGCAACTGTTGATCTGTCAAAGGTTCAAGGTCGTTCCCAAGTATCTGAATTTCAAAAAACAAAATGTTAGTTTTTATTCAGTCAGCAGAGGAAGGCTGATTTTTGTGCATCTAAAACTATCAAACAATAAATCACCTTGAGAAGTTCAGATGAACGGAATCCTCCCAACCACATGAAACACCTTTCGGCAGGCGTTTTCCACATGCCAGAAAGCATGTGAAATACGTCAGCCTTTGCACCAATGCTCTTTAGCCTGAAAATTTCATCATAATGTGCCATTACACCATCAACAAGAAGATGCAATTCATTATCACCCATATGAGTGTTCACAGCTGATCTTAGATCATTGACCAGCCTTTGATGCTCATCAAGCCAGCGCGCATAGTCCATGTCAAAGGCTAAGGCCCCTGAAGTAAAATTATTTACAAGAAATCGCATGATCAAAACATACCATTTCAGTATCATCTAACAATGAATGAATATACATGAATCCAAAACCCTTACCATTCCCAGCCATTGACCGACCATGATCCCCTGAAAACCCACTTGCAATAAACATACCCTGTATTATAATATAAAACCCAAGAAGAAAATAGTTAAGCTAGCAATGGTAAAGAAAATAAAGAAACCCCCCAAACCCACCCACAAACACAAAAAAGAAATCTGTGGAAACAAGAATTAACTCATTGCACCTGCTGGCGTGCTCGTTGGAGCTCTTGCTCGAGCTGCGCAAGCTTGAGTCGACTATTCTCTAGCTGCTGGACATATGCCTATCCAAAACCAAAATGTATTGAGTGATCCAATTATGTTTCATTTCATTAAATTAATATCACCCACAAAAAAGTGGTAAATAACTAAATTCAGAGAGACACCTAGCATGGCATCGCTCTGACCAAAAGCTAACCTAATAATATTGGAAGAAAAAGAAGCAAGTATCAGACGCTGATTACTGAAACAAACAACCCACCAACAAGGATACTGAAAGTTTATAAAAAAGGGGTTTTAACTGAAGTAATTCCCTCCATATATTGCTTAGAATGATAAGTCAAAGCAATAGAACTGAGACATTTTCCTATTTTATAATGAATATCACATAATAGCAGCGCCAACAATACTAGTTTTAGCCATGATATTAACAGCTGGGAAAATAAAGTAAAGCATGACCAAAAGGCAAAGCATAAGCTTCTAGGATTTTATAGATCCAACTAATAGATATGAATCACTTGAAAAATGAAGATCAACAAAGCATTAAAAAGAAAACCTCATTAATCCAATGTAAAGAAGAATCATAACAGACTAGCATCAAGGAATTACTTTCTTTCTCAAGCGACTCTTCCTTGCAGCTTCTCGATTTTGAGCCAACCTTCTAAGTGTCTGCAAAAGAGTGAACACAAAAAAGAAAAAAATAAATAACATGAACCTCGTTAAAGTATCAATTAAATGATTAAATTCATATTTTTTTCCATCAATTTAAACTTTTGAAGCAATAGGTGATTTAAAATTATATTAGAACATTTACATCTGGTGATTTAACATTGAATTAGATTAAAAAATCTACACGTTCAGCCCCCATAATGAGGGGGAGTCTAGGCCTTGGCATCAGCTTAAGTTTTTAGAACTGGTGACTATAACAAACCTTTAAACACAAAACTGAATAATAACCACAAACTACCGAAGTAACATTACTGTGAAGTAACCTTTTGGTCACCAGCTTTTGCCTTAGATTGATCCATGGAATCTACAGCCATAAGTGCTCCGCTATGAACTCCATGAAACTACAACACAATCGAGATCCACCATCAGAAATTTCCAACCAACAAACTTTGCAACTTCAAGTAAGAGCTCAACTGCAATACATAAATGTCATCCTTGCCACATTACATTTTCAAATATTTCACCAAGGAAGCCATTTTTATTCCAACAGAACCATAAGTTACAATCGTCAGATAAAAATCAGTCGAGAATCATCACTTGTCAGGGAATTTATTTATGATAATGCGAGTACTGGAACCCACTAATTAATAAAATAAAAACCCACAACACTTAACAAAAAATATGTGTTCATTTGTGTGTTTTTAAGGTGTCCTTTTGTGTGTGTTTTAGGAGTGTTCTGTTTGAGTTGTTGGTTAATGTTTTTGTTTTGAGAAGAGAAACCAAAAGACGCTAAACAAAAATTTTAACAAACCTCCACAACATACAGCAAGTGTAATGAAAAAGTAAAATTCTACGACATACGGTGAATAATGACAACGCAACACAAACTAACAGTAAAAGTCCTCAATCCTAAGCTGACCCACCATTAACTCATTAAGCTCAAAGATTCCTATGCCACAAAATATATAAAGCAGAGAATAGGTTGAAGAGGCAGACACTAACTTGGTTTTTATCATCGGTGTCAACATCTGTGGAGGTGTCAGTCTGTTGGCTGGTGTCTGCAGCCATGCCTGACTCACCCCAGCTCTCAATGTGGTGCCCGTTTCCCAGCTTTGCAGCAGTCGTGATATTCCCCTTCTGGTACACGAATTGCTGCCCTGTGTCCACACAGCTAATGCTCTACACAAGCTCACAGAGAATCCAAGACAAACCCAAAACCAACAATCAATAAAGAAGGATGATATAATATACTCCTCTCCAGTTTATGTATTCCTCTAGAGAAGTTGGTGGGAAGCAGTACCGTGTTCAAGGCCCCGTAGTGCAGGTTATTGGGAACACCAGCAACACTGACCGGTTTTACATTGAAGATTGAGGCTACAAAGAATTTTTTCAATGTCAGAAGTGGTTAGAGAAAATGAACTTTCCAGCGAAAGAAAGAGAGAAACACATATAATATGTATAAAAACATTAATGCACTCCTTGAAAAGAGACAGCGTAGAAAGAGAATACTTGGGCTTAAATCAACAGCATCATCGTGATGAAAGGCAGCAGCGGATTGTTCAAGCTCTCCAAGATCCGTAAAATGCGTCTGGTCTCTCCCACTTCCATCTCCTCTGTTTCACACATAGAAATAGAGACACACTTCGTCACACCAAAATACAGACACTTGTTAAACAAAAAAAACATTCACCGACTCAAGACACAAGCCCAAAGATATAAAGGAAGAGAGAGAGAGAGAGAGAGAGAGAGACCAACATACCTATGAAAGTAGGAAGAGTGGCAATAGAGTTGGGGGTTAGCTGGAGCTGCCTTGAAGCTCTGCATTTTTTTTTTTTTGTTGGGTTCTAACTATACACTCTGTCTGTCTTCCTCTTAAAGATTCTCTCTTTAGAGAAAAGTAGAATGGGAGAAATTTTTGGTTCGAGAGAAGAAGAAGAAGAGAAGTGGGCAGTGCAGTGCAGTGCAGTGAAGAAAATCTTGAGGTATCTTTAAGAACGGATAGCGTATCAGTACGGCTCCTTTATTTATAATTTTATACAGCAGGCTTTTTATTATTGCTTTCTGACTTGGGATTTTAGTTTCCCAATACTCCCCCCACGCATATCTATTAGACTATTACCCATCTGAGTCTCTTTATTAAGTGCGTGCAATCCACTCTCCAATTTAACTGAGGCCAAGGATATATAATGCAAGTGCAAACAAACCAGCTGCCTTTATTTATTATATGTGCTTCTTCTTTTTCCTCTTTTTTTTTTTCTTTTAAAGTTATTATATGTGCTTTTAAGTAAAGTGAATTGTTCTCTATCCACTAAGGAAAGCTGCTTTTTTTTTTCGTTGGTTTAAGTTCTCTATCCAAACATTCTAGAAAGAGAAGCTGCCTTACAAAAAGTGGACGCCATGCATTCACAAGGTTTATTGGCTCCTTGTAATATATATTATGTTTTATGTATTATATATAAGATGGTGTACTCATTGTAGAAAATATTAACTAGGGCTTCGTCACTAACCAATTATCAAAAGTTTATGAACCTGATTATCCAAAACTACCCTCCAAATTTGATTTGAGGGCCTAGAGTTTTGAGTCTTGTTTAGGCACATTTGGCCAGAAAGACTTGTAAGGAAGCCTATATCCTCCTATAGAAGCTCCAAGGCAAAAGAGGCACACAGAATATCACATGCATGCAACGCATCAAATTCCTTGATAAATTGATTATGATTGATAAGACAACTCAATTCGATCTTTATTATCTCGTTGATTTAGGATTGACTTTGTAAATAAACTTACCACTAGAAAATGCTATAAAGGAAAAAATTAATTGGTAAAGATTCGACGAATTTGCTACATTTCATACTTATTTCATGCTTTCCATTCTTATCTTCTTGTATTGATTTCTTGCCTTTGATAAACGTCATATTGGTACCCATTATCCACCTACCACATTTAGAAGAAATATGAATAATAAGCCTATTAATGAAAGAGAGAAAAATTCCTCACCTTCGCTCACTTTTATCTCATTTGCCTATACCTTGTTAGTTTATTCCTTTCATTATTTTCGTACTAATTTAAATATCGAAGATAGTTCAACCAGCATTTCAAGCATACATATCTAACCATTTTGTGCCTTTTTTTAAGGTCTTTTCCATTGGTCGTTTGGAAAATTTCTCTTTAATTTGAAATTTCAACTTTCTTTTTATTTATGTCTTACACTTTATCTCACACTGAAAAGCTATGAAAAATTTTTGTGCTCACAAGCCATGGGCTTATTTTTTATGTGCGTTTTTTTTATGTGTACAACTGTTATTCATACAAATAAACTGCTCTTGTGATTCTATAAAAAATAGTGTTGAGAAATTCCTTTTTTTATACTATTCTCTACGTAATACTTTTTCTTCTCCTCTGCTTTTATTGCTCATTCCTTTTGTTATTGGGTATCCTTATAATTTTTTTTCTTAAAAAAATAATAATAAAATGAGTAAAACACAAGAGTAAAGATAGAAATAAGTCTGGGCCGAATGAACAGTCATTCAACCCATGCACATGAACAATAATTTTGTGGACTCATAAACATTAATTTTTTTTTTAACTCTCATTCTAACTTAGGCTGAATGACTATTCATTCAGCTCATACACATGAACAGTAATTTTGTGGGCTTATGAACATTAATCTTTTTTTTAACTCTCATCCAAACTTAGACTGAATAACTATTCATTCAGCCCAAACTAATGCCAATCACCGCTCAAAACACAATTATAATATGGGATTATGATTTCGAGGGTTCTTTTGCTCTTTATTAGAAGATAAGCCAGGGAAGGAAAAGAGACGTTTCCACACTCACAATAGTCGCGTAGGACTAAGAATCCTTGGGTTGATTCTTCGATTGTTTTTCTCACACAAAAGGGTCTCTTCCTACTGAGAGTTTTGTTTTTGTTTCTCTCTCTCTCCCTTTTTGTTTTGTGGGTTTTTTCAGAAGAATCCCTACGGAGAGAGAGAGAGAGAGTGTTTGCTTTTAGCGTGTGATGCTCTCTCCCTGGTGTCCTACAAATGTAAATGTATTACGTAGAGGGGTTAGAAGTCCGTATGGGGAGCTGTGTCTGCGCGCGAAAGATGATGGGATGGTGATGAGATGTGATTCACCAAAAAGGCCAAAATATTTATGGATTTTTTTTTTTGCTGGCCGTCTGGGGCTCTGGCATTATAAAGAGCTCGCCTTAAAAACAATGCTTTGCTTGAAAGGAACCTCTTGATAAAAATATGGAAGGCTTTAGGCGCTTAGACCGGCGTGTGGCAGACTACCATATATATCTGTGTTGTGTATGTACCCGGCCAAAGAATATGACGCATCCCATACGGCAATCGTACACTCCCCTGACATGTCACTTTCCCTCTGGTGTTTTTGTGTTCTGGTCTACTTTGTGTGTTACCCTTTCATGTTTTTCTTTCGTTGAACTCCACCTACCCTTCAATTTATCACTTAATTAAAATTGTTTTTCAAACTTTAATTTAGACAATATCTTTTCTAAATTATCAATATCTCTTGAGACCAACAAAAAAATAAATAAAAATGATCTTACAAATTTTTTAATAAAATAAAAATATTCATATAAATTCAAAAAAATTTATTATTATTTTAAAAATAAATAAATAAATTTAGCCACCCTTGGGTTATTCTAGAATTTTTATTTTTTTGATAAATCAGGTTAAGATGCGTGTTTTTTTTAATCATTTTGACTTTAAAATTTTATTTTTTTTATTTTTATTGTCTCTCTCCCTTTCTCTCTCAAAAAGTTTATCTAATTTATAGGCATTTTTTCTGTATTTTATTTTATTTTCTCAAAACAAACACATGATCAAACAACTCAACTACAAAATACTCCATACTTACAAAAAAAAAAAACAAAATACTCCTAAAAATATAAAAATTATTTTCACCTTTATGTCATAATATTTGTTCAAACTAAAAACAAAATACACCCTCCAAAATACATTAATATACAGAGTCTTTAATCATTAACAAATATGAACCAAAAAAAAAAAGTTTGGCCCTCTCAATCCAGATGGTGATAATGTAATCGATTTGTAATATGTGAAAGAAGGAGCCCTGATTGGCATAAGCCCAGTCATTCAGCCTGGGCAGAAATGAGGGCAAAAAAAAAAAAACTGTTCACGGGCCTATGAACAGTAAAAATTACTGTTCATGTGCATGGCTTGAAATACTATTCATTGCAGCCCAAGCTGTCTTCTATAATTACCCGTGAAAGAAGATCCTGTGATTGTTACCATTCGGTTTCTCTCTTATGAGAAATGCTATTTTTCCTACTTGTAGTGATTTCTTTTTCTGTTTCGTAAGCTTTATTTTGCTGCCCTTCAAAAGAAAATTCTTCAAAATATTAGAAAACGAAGTCAAAACTTTTGGGCTTGTTATGAAAGTACAATAAAAGGCTTGATGAATAACTGTTGTAATTATATTGCTGTTAAATAACAAGAAAATAACAATCCCCCCAAAGGTTTAAAATAGTAGGAAATATTGGGTTTATTTATTACAACAGTCATCCCAATACACTGAACGGCAGTTGGTGGTTATCAAATTTGAAGATCAAAAAACTTGATATGGTAGAACCTCTTTCTTTTTCTTTTTCTTTTTTTTTTTTTAAAAAAAAAGCAACACAGTTATACAGGATAAGGGAGAGGGAAAGCTAAAAACAAGAGTTCAAAAAGCCAAAAAAGAGGAGAAGAAAAAGATGCAAAGCCAAAGACAGATCAGATGCAACCCCATTTAGTATTAGCTTTCCTGGAGTCCTTAGAAGCAAACCATCTGGAAAGTTACTAAAAAACGCCACTATTGGTGTTTTTCTAAAAAAGGTCTCCCAAACTTTCTTTCTTTTTCTTTTTTTTTAAACCGCTACAACTTTAGTGGCGTTTTTTTAAAATTCTTTCAAAACAAAAGGAAAAAAAAGCAAGTACTAAAAAACGCCTCTACTTTAATAATTGTTTTTTTAAGGATCACTTTATTTACTCTGAAATTGTCATCTATTTTGTAATATTTTTTAAATGTGTGACAATTTAGAAAACAAAAGTGTCGTGTGCATAGATATCGTGTGGGAAAAAGGAATGATAATGGCCAACACCGTAAACAATTTTAAGAGTCATACATATCAAAATTCTGTAATACAAATATAATGCAATTATAATCTACTTATCAATTAGAAATAGATCAGAAAATGAAGCCAATATACACCCACTCAAGTACAAACATTAGCATAAGTATACTATAAAGAGATGCTAAAGGTTCAAACCAGCTAGATGCTGAAGGTTCCATCAAGTAGATGATTCTAAATCTCTTTATACTGTTTCTGTTGTCCATCAACAACTCCACCAGAATCACCCTCAATAAAAGCCGTAGTAAATTGCTGAATCGGATAGTTTGGGGACTCAAACAATGCTCCAAACCCCACTTCAAACCAACATTCGAACCACACCCAATAAAGCAAACCCCACAAATCACTCAAATCCATTAAATGACAAAGTCACACAAATAAACCCATCGAACCAAACAAATCTAAGAACAGAGTGGTAAAACACACAATATCCTTATGGACACAAATTATTCACCGAGTAATAGCTTTCACAAATTATATATACATACCTATTTCTCTTTATAAATTTTTTGGCCCTCTGTTCAGTTGCTGAGAAACCGAAGCAATTCCAATTCCACTATATTTTCCTTTATTTTCACATACCATGCAACATGTCTATATACACATAAATTAGAAGGATGTGCATCCTTGTGGTGATCCATGACTTAATGTTTATCATCCTTCATATGAGTGTCTCGTCCTCTTTGCTTCCTGTGGCAGTAGTACACCGGAGAAGGATGTGCATCCTTTTGTTGTACCAGTACTACTACACAAGAAGAGCTCACCAAAGAAGAACGAGACAAGCACATGGAGAGTAATGAACATTGTGTACCAAAAAATTGAACTCATCCAGTGATCTTCCTCCCAAAATTTTGCTTAGATCCTTATGATCACCAATGAGTGATTCATCCACAACAATCGCTGGCCACATATATAGCATGACCTGCAAAAGGCAAACAACGCTCAAAAACCATGCGAATTAGGAATAGTAAGAACCAAATCATAAGAACTATTAGCAACATGGTTTTTTTTTTTTTTCTAAGCAAAAAGGCAGGAAAGGGCAACTAGTATAATTACCTCCATTGAGCTTGATCATCGGGGTTCTCCCATTGTAAAATGTTCGGTTTAAGCCATAACTATTGCCTTGGAAGGCAAGCCTATTACCACAGCTCCACAAAAGTGCAAGTTGGTAAAGCCCCTTCTTAATAGCATTTGGTTCACAGACTACAACCGCAAGCGGATTCGAACCCATGAACACTAGGAAGAAAGGAAGGGGGAATTGAACCTTATTCCTTGCTGTTTTACCCACTCAACTACCACCTTAGTGGTTAGCAACATGGTTCTTATGATGTGCTAAGAATTCTTTATATCATAATAGGAGTGAAGCATGGAATGTTTAAAGTGGCTATTGCATTACACTTGGATTCCTTTTTAATCTAATTTTCATTCCCAAATATAACAGTTGGGAATTTGGGTATTTGCAACATGGGATAAGAGTTGAACATAATTGCGAACTTTATACTACGAATTTTTATAAAACTTGCCCCCATTCAAATAGATGATATATAAGTAGCAAAACTTTATGGCTACCTGTTCAGCAGCCCGATCGACCACCGAGGGTCAACTCTTATACCATGTTGACAAATAAGGATGTCAGAAATTCTCATGCTGATGAAGGGGGAAAAGAAGGATCAGATTGAAACTTAAAAAAATTTCAGGTTTCTTTCCTGTACATCAAGAATCCTTTCTAGAGCATTGGAAATTTCATAAGAACCCACCGCGCCAAGTTGCTCGTAACAGGGGTGAAGCACGGAAAATGCCTAAATACAAATCACGGTCACGCGCCTCTCGTGAATGACCTGTACGAGACTGGCAGTCATAATCTGCATCCTGACATTCACTCGATTTTTTTTTTATTTTATAAAAGACTTGTCACGTTTATGAGGATCCTTCATCCGAAATTATTCTTTGGATAGCTATATCTCAGCGTGGGAATTTTTTTATTTTTTTTAAATCGTTATTTGGATAGCTATATCGTACTATTCGCACATGATGGCATCAACTTGTTTCAACTTCCAACTTTTCGGGGTGACAGCAAAACTCCATATATTTTACACGGTTACACCTACATTCATACCTACTTGGATGGGCCATGACATGGTTATCTTCAATTTGGAGAACGGAAGCATTCGACAACACTACAAACCAAATCCTTTTTACAAGGACATGCCTCCGCCGGTTTGGATAGTGCCAATGTTGTAGGGGAAATGTTTGTCCAACACCCTTGGAATTTTTTGTAGGCTGATCATAAGCTTTTTTTTTTTTTCATGCTTTCATTAAATCAAAATGAATCATTTTGCTCAGTAAGTACAATATTTTGGGTGAAAATAGGACTATCATCCATCCATACTTAATTTAAAAATTGGTGAAGAGCTGTTTTCGTCTAACAACAAGCTGCTTTATTTGTTACTTGATAGAACATCCTTGAATCTTTTGACACTTTTTACTAATTGAGAGAAGTGTGTAAGATCCCCTCCGTAGACTACAGAATTCCTATGCTCCAAATAATATGGCCACTAATCTTTGGGAATAAGTCGCAAATGAGGCAAAAAGATCATAAACTATTCGCTTTTTGAAGAGGTTTTCTTTGGCAGGTAGTTAAGATTTTAGTTTTCTTTTTTCTTTTTTTTTTCCTTTTTTTCTTTATTTTTTTATTCGTCTCTCTCCCTTCCTCTCTCATTCTTCTTTTGTTTTGCAGATGTTGTTAAGGATTTTTGTTAAATTATTAGTTATGTCAAAAAGTTTAAATTAATTTATAGGGTTTATATATATATAGATTTTACTTTCTCTTCTCAAAACAAACACAAGACCAAACAACTCAAATACAAAAGACTCCATACTTACAAAAAATAAAATAAAATACAAAATACTCCTAAAAATATAAAAATAGTTTTCACATTTATGTTAAATCAAAATATTTTTTCAAACCAAAAACAAAAAAATCCTCCAAAATACATTAATAAACAGTCTTTAATCATTAACAAATATGAGCAATAAACTATTTACCTCTTTATAGAAAGAGTAATTGGGAATATGAGTGAAGAGGTCTAGGTGGTATATTACTATATTACTAGGTTCCACCATGTGGATCTCAACAAGCTAATGAAAAAAAGAAAAAAAGAAAAAAGATGATGATGATAATTTAATCAATTCGTAACATGTGAAAGAAGATCCAGTGATTGTTACCATTTGGTTGTATCTTTTATACATGTCTATTTTTCCCATACTTGTGATTTCTTTTTCTGTTTCGTAAGCTTTTTTGCTGCCCTTCAAAATATAAAGAAACGAAGTCAAAACTTTTGGGTTTGTTATGAAATTAATACAAAGGCTTGATGACTAATTGTTGCAATTATATTGCTGCTAACAAGAAAATAACAATCACCCCAAAGGTTTAAAATATTAGGAAATATTGGGTTTATTTATTTCAAGAATCATCTTGCCATTTATTTATTTAAATTTGTAAGAGAAAATCCATTTTTATATGATTAGGACCAATACACTGAACGGCAGTCAGTGGTTATCGAATTTGAAGATAAAAACACTTGATACGGTAGAACCTCCTCTCTTTTTTTCTTCTAAGCAATACAGGGATACCGAAGAGGGAAAGCTAAAAAACCAACTAGGAATGCTACATGTCCAACTTTTTTATCCAACTTTGCATATGTGGATAAAGATTGGCCCTACAAATGCAAAAACAAACTCTAAAAAATAAAAAAAATTAAAAAATTAAAAAATTAAAAAAAAAAAAAAAAACCCTATGCAAAGTTGAATAGAAAAGTTGAAAGTATAGCATTTTTCAAAACCAAATAGAAGAGAAGAAAAATATAAAAAACCAAAAGACACATGGGACGCAGCCCACTTAGCAGCCAAGTGGGCTCTACTATGGACAAAAACTTCAAAAAAAAATTTACAAACTAACCTTTAAAAATGACATATATCTTTAACATATGATAAGTACATTGACATTACACTACACTGACGTTACACGGAATTAATACTCTATTATAGGCATAAGTATCTCACAAGTTGTATTTGTATTGATTTCATAAGCTTTCACGTTCAATGAGAAATTACAATAGTGCCATTATTCCGTGCATTAGTATCCCATAGGTTTTAAACTAGTCAACTAGAAAGTACTCGAGATTTGTTCATGATCACTCGAGCCATACTCCATATATTGCACTGAAGGTTATGTTGATAGTGAACCATTTTAACCCAAGCTGCTTGACATGGGTATCTTCAATTTGAAGAATGGAAGCATTCCCCCGTAGACTTGGTCTGGGTCCAATTCCAGTCCAATTCCAATTGAAACTAAACATGTTGAAATTAGTGAGTCCAATTTCAACTGGAACTGAACCCAAACCAGATCCTTCCACCACACTACACACCATATGGTTCCCACAAGCACATGCCTCCCCTCACTTTTGGATAGTGCCACTGTTATAGGAAAATAATGTTTTTTTTTTTTGCAAGTAGAAAATAATGTCTGAACAGTCTTCATTTAGTTGACTTATATTTAAATTAATAAATTAAAGAGAGTTGAATTGCATTGTGCATTTTGTAAACAGAAGTGAAATTTCAAACAGGTAGCATTTCTTGTATGTGGCCATCAAACCGACTGTGAGTTAATACTTCCCTTGCTCGAGCGCTCCTATACTGAAGACGTTGGTGTAGCATCTCTGACATCTGGTCAAAAAATTCAGAATCCCATCTATGAATTAAGAGTGGATCTTCTGCATAACAGACGTATATTGATGTAACGGCACTTTCAACCACGACCATTGCCAGTCCCACCTGATATTACATATACATATATGTAACTGTTATATTGAAATTACACAGCAACATACTTGCAATAAAAACTACAGCACTGCCACACAATGTTAAGAACTAGGATAAAGTACACCTCTAACATACCCTTCAAATTACCACTATATTGTCAGTGTTTTCCCAATGCTACCAAAAAGACAAAAATTACCTTAAAATATTTTTAATAAGACACAAATATCCTTATAAATTCCCAAAAATAACCCGGAGGTTGCAAATGATTGTTTGTGTGACTTAAAGAAAAAAGGAGGTTGCAGGTGATATTCATGGACTATTCGTACCTGAATATCACCTGCTTGTTGCTCACTAACAGCAACAATAGTCCCTGAATATCACCTGCTTGTTAATAGAGGGTGATTGTAAAAGCAATAAAAGTTCAAGGGATTAAAATGAAGTTTTGCCCTTTTTTAAAATAAAATTAAAAAAAAAAATTCTAGTAAGGGTATTTTTGTCATTTGGGGGGACGGGACATTGGCAATTTTTTATAGTTTGGGGAGACATTGACTCAATCAATAGTTTGGAGGAGACATTGACAATTGAATGGTATTAAGAGAAGAGTATGTGTACTCTTCCCTAAGAACTATCTCCAATGGTCAAAAATAGGAGGAATGTGGAATGTGTGAATGGATAACCAGCCTCCTAAGCTAATCCATTATCGAGGTAATTGTTGTAAAGCAGTGATGTCAAGATTAGTGTCCTACTTCATCGTCAATAGGTTGCTTTGCTCCTTTTAATCTTTTTCCTTTTTTGGGTTTTTTTTTTTATTCTTCAGTATTTTTTTTTGGGGGGGGGCCCCCAAAGTTTAAGTTTTGAAGCCTTCCAGAATTCAGTCGGAATATAAATACGATACTCACAGCCCTATAAAAGTCCACTAAGAGCATCTTTAGCAATACCATCTAAAATAGCTAGTCAAAAAGTCTAAACTTTTATTTTAGCTACTGCTTTTTTTAGGAAACTCCAACAGATCATCTATCCCATCTTTTATTTTCTTTAAATATTATTATTATTTTTATTTTTTATTATTTCTTTCTTTCTCTACCTACCGCTACCACCGTCACTCCCCCTCTCTCTCTTTCTCTCTGTCTTTCTCACTCTCACTCTCATGGACCACCGTCTAATTCTCTCTGTCTGTCTTTCTCACTCTCACTCATGGAGAAAAAATTGGAACCAGAGAAATTGAAGAAAGGAAATCGTGAAGATTCCATGAATCCAGCAAGATTCATGAATTTTCTCTTACTTTCTCACTCTACACTCTGACTCTGAAATCGTGTCATTACCCATTTCTCACTCTCCACTCTTACTTTCTCCAGCAAGATTCATGAATCCAGCAAAAAATTGGAACTAGAGAAATCGTGTCTTTCTCACTCTCACTCTGACTCTGAATCCAGCAAGATTCCATGAATTTTCTCTTACTTTCTCTTGATTTCTCGGCATAGATTTGTAATGCGTAATGATTTAATTCTTTGATTTTCTTTATTTGTGTTATTTTCAGAGAAATTTGGTTGATGGAAGACGATTGGTTGATTTTAGGGGAGTTTTGGTTGATGGAAGCCGATTGGGTTTCACGGTGGAGGATATGCAGAACGTTGAAGGAGAGGGAGAGAGGCGTTGCCGACATTGATGGGTAGAAGGGAGTGGAGCAGAACGTTGAAGGAGAGGGAGAGAGAAAGAGAAGAAAAGGGAGAAAAAAGAACGATTTTTTTTATTCTAAGAAGTTGCTACAGTGAACTTTCATAAATGAAAGTTTACTGTAGCAAATGGAAGGATGAGCTTTTATTTTAAAGGGACTGCTGGAGAAGAAAATTGAGTTAAAACAACTAAATTTAGCTAGTAATAACCCTTTTAAAGGGTCTGCTAAAGATGCTCTAACAGCACACCCAACAAGTCCCAAGAGAATACTAGGCTTCTGTATATCACTCCTAAACCAAATATAAAAACTAGGTCTTCCAATTGACCAGAAATTTCAGCAACCAATTTGTAACAAAAATGTTTTTTCTTTTTTTTTTTTTGTAATTTTGTCCGAGGGGAAATACTTACCAAGACCATTCCCATCAACATTGCAGTGGACCCCACCATGCTCATTTTGTCCCTCCATTTAAACCAGGTCCAAACTCCTGAGCAAGTTCCAGTAACAAGCCCACCCAAAAGAGTTCCCATTAGCAGAACTGCACCTGAACAATCATAGGCAACAAGAGCTTCAACTCCAGTTGACTGGAATAACTCCCAGGCATCCCTTGCTGAATGGTTAAAGCTTTTGCCACAAACAGCAATCTGAAGACAACAGGGGTTGCAAACCATGCCTTACTTAAAACAATATCCACAGTAACTGCTGACAAATAAATTACTTTAATAAACATCAAATTAACAATTAGAATCCAAAAAAAAAAAAAGTGAATCAAATCCACCATCCCAGATTGAGGCTGCTCAAATTGTAGAAGAAATAAGTCACGGTAAGTCAGAGATTGACATAGCAACTATAAAAAATGAGGAGATAATTTTAAAAGGAGGTGCTATTTTATTGGCTTTAACTCCCGCAAACATCTCCAGTCAGATTTTATAGACGAGAGAGGTAGAGCAACACAAAAAAAGGAAAGCAAAAGCCACTAAAGGTAAGAGAATATAGGATGTTACATGAAATGCAATAAGCTTTGCAGTAGAAGTCAGGAGTAAAATGTTTAGATTGTTGTTACTTATTAAAAAAAAATGTTTAGATTGTTGTTAGGTACAATTTTTACACTGGGTACCATTACTTGTGTTACTTCGGAAAAATGTAAAGATGGTTCTTTTAGTCAGTTTTTCCTCTTACATCATTTTTGGAGGTTAAGAGGTTTCTACGTACATTTCCTAATTTTAGATCCTGCACTTTACTCCAGTCCAATCTATCTCATCCTGATAAATAAAATAATTCTTTTATGGGAAAATACAACTAATGCACCCTTATACGATTGAACCTCGAACTCACCTCCCACCCCTTTGTTTATGGAGGGAGGATTTTCCATTTGATCCAATTAACATTGCACAAAATTCCTAATAAATTGTATACTATTTCAAAAACTAAATAAGTTTATTAGCCATGATACAATATCCCAATAAATCAAAAAATCCCACCAAGAATCCCTGTCCACTAGTCAAGTTCAATAAAACGAACCCATTGTCTTTGGTTGCATGAGATTTTAAATCCTTTTGTAATAACATTTTCCTTGGTCTTCGGCTTGCTCCCTATTCGTAAAGCCTTCCATGTATATATGAATCATCTTTTTTCATGTGCTATCTCAATTGGACAACTTTCATTATGACCTACTAAGCCTACACCCACATTTCTAGAGTCCATTTTCCTAGCGACCTGAACATCCTTACCTAAATCAATAAAGTAAATTCTGTAACTTGGTTGCCAATATTCTTATGTACCATCTTTTTCTTTTATTTATTTTCACAAGAATGAGTTGATTGTAAGAGCCTGCTACCATAAATAATTTTAGCCACACAAATCCTTACATATACATATACATACATATAAACATACATATGCCGATACAGATATTTTATGCATGCACACATACATGAATGACAACGATAACTAAGATAGAAACACTACCTGAACATAGGCATACTTGTTGAAAAAACGAACTAGGGTCTCCACAAGATGAAATAGGAAATCGACACAGCAAAGTAAACACTCGTTGTTGCCAATCTTTGACCGAACTCCCCTAATCTGAAGTATATTTCAAACATTTAATGAGAAGTATAGACACACTCTCAAACTTGAAAGCAAATAGTGAATTAGTAACAAATGCTGGCATGTGTACCTCCCACCGTAGTGTCCGAATAGCAGCTGTAAAGAGTGATCCATAGCAAATGCTTCCAAAAGATGTTGTCACAGCATAGCGTAAAGACTTCATCAAGGAATTCGAAGGTATTGATGATGCTTCATGACCACCATGGAGAAGAACAAGAAACACCATCCCAGATACTATAACATGAACAGTATTACAGAGGACCGCACCTGTCCAGAATAAGCTTACAGATAAAACCTGGATAGACAAAAGAAAACTTTATTAGTGTCATTAGTTGACAATCATTCCAATAGTAGTTTCTTGTAATTCTGCCATAATAACAACAGATGAAATGAAGAGCAAAACTTGCCAGCTCACCACAAGAAGCCACCAAGGTCCACCATCACCCATGCTCGAAGCTACGACACCAGCTGCTCCAAAAGACCATAATCCCATCCATAGAAGCATGACAAGCATGAATGCATATGCTACTCTCATAACTTTTGGAAGACTCCATACCATCTTCACAGCCTTTTGCAATACCAGCATGGTAAATGGAAGTCTATAGATGAACAAAACATAGTTAGGTGAACCAAAAAAGTTTCCTTAATCCTAATGAGACTGAAAACCAAAAAAGTCAGAGAAAAGAACATATGAAAAGAGAAGTAAACAGGACCTCTACCAATAACAAGAAAGAAAAAAAATCAATTGAAAGAAAGCTTCCCTACTACTTAGGGCTACACAATGCAAATCTCCAACATATAACCTCTTTTTTGAATTCAGACCAAAGGAAAGTCAGGGGCAGTGAATGTAACGACCCAGGGAAAAGCGCTAGCCACATTTACGTTATCACCCCAAAATGACTAATCAATTTTGGAGTTTCCCTAGAATCACTTATGAAGCCCAATTTCACCTAATAACTAGGCGATGTGGAACTCAACACTCATGACTCTCTTTACAAATCACTCACTCTATGTGGACTATTTCTCATCTTCCTAATATGGGACTAGAGTGTTACAAACTCTCCTGACGTCCTCGTTAGGACTATGTCATGCAGTGTTCCAGTATCACATGGCTTGGCGTTACTAGGTGGCTCTGATACTATTTGTAACGACCCAGGGAAAAGCGCTAGCCACATTTGCGCTATCACCTCAAAAGGACTAATCATTTTGGAATTTTCCTATAATTACTTATAAAGCTCAGTTTCACCTAGTAACTAGGCGATGTGGAACTCAACACTCATGACTCTCTTTATAAATCACCCACTCTATGTGGACTATTTCTCATCTTCCCAATATGGGACTGGGGTGTTACAGTGAATCCCCCCAACCCCCCTCCCAAAAAAAAAAAAAGTATAAGTCCTCACCTTCATTCCTAAATATACGTACATCATTGACACAATCGGAGCCTCACATAAGGCAGCCTTCAGGTCCTAAAAAGGCTCCTTGTTATATCAATTATAGCATGTTCCAAACTTTAAGGTCGCAATTCTTCAAAAGAAAACCTAAAACATAAAACCTCATTAAAGATGAATGTTGCTACTTGCACAAATTTCATCTCCGCTCTTCCTGTTAACCCACAATTTCCAAATCTGTATTTGATTTTCAAAATCAGGAAAGGATACAAGAAGTTATGCACATTTTTTGCACAAGTCAGTCCTCTAATCCTTCGGTTTCTACTGTTTACTTATAATTCCAGAATCGTTAAATTCAAGCTCTGATTTCTAGACATACAACGACGCTCAAACAGTTGAACCAAACAGTTGACTAGGATTTCAAACAAAACCAGCATGAATTTTAAAGCCACGCAACCCCCAACACATTTAGGGTGATAAGATTACCAAAATCACACTGATTGTCTATCACTAGTCATCAAAGGGTAGCAATGTAACACAGAATTATAACACCCTAGTCCCAATAACTGGCTATTGCTCTATGAACAGGCTCTCTAACCAACATCTAATTTACTGAGAGATTGTTCAGAAATCAGGATTTCAATGAGAATGGTATTCTAAAATCAGCACCAATGAACATATTCTAAGTAAAGACCTTTGCAAACATTTTTGCTACAAAATAAGCAATAAAGCTGACTAACCTAATCTGATATTTGAAGCACATAAACAACAAAATACTTCAAGCTCATACCTGTCTATTACTGATATGACATACAAGAACTGCAATGCAGCACCAATCGCAAACATAACGCCCCAAAAGAACAGCTTCCCCCAGAAACACAAAACACTAATCACAGCAAGATAGGTAGTCAAAATGTGCACTGAAACCTTCATCATTTGATTGGCTTGTGAACCCAGTAACAACAACCAAGTACATCCTAGAACAGTCCCAACACCACCGGCAACAGCATACATCGGCCAATAATCCTCCGTCAAGCCACTGTGGTGTTCACCGGAGTACCTATCACTGTTTAGTAGCCTATCTTTTTCCTCGAACCTATTGAGCCCGAGAACCACAAGGCTGAATCCCAAAAGCACCAAATGAAGCATAAATATTGCCAACCAAAATATATCCCGCCAGCGGCGTGATGGCTCAGAAGCCAGCGTTTGAGCACCATCACCACTTCTCCGACTCCCGATCACATTCTATAATTATTTAAACGTGAAAAAAAAAAAAAAAATGTAATCAGACTGTGAAGATCTCAGTAAATTACGCGAAAAAAAAAAAGAATAAATTCATCAAAAACATATATTTTGCAATTAGCTGCTGAATTGGATTTGAAGTTGATCATATCTATTTAAACACAAATTAAAGTAAATTACTGAGAGAAAACACATAGATTCATATATATAATAAAAAAAAAAAATCTTTTTTTAAAAAAAAAAAAAAAAGAGAGAGAGAGATTTGCCACTACCTACTGAATTGGATTAAAAGTGATCAAAAAATCTAATAAAATTGGCCAAAAAAGTTTCAACTTTTCAAACATACAAATTAAAATGATTGTACAATAACTAAACTTCAAAAGAAAGTAATTGTTTGAATTTGAGTACATATTATAAATTGCGAAAACATAGTGCAAAAGTCAACGAAAATTTCGAGTCTTTGTGCAATCAATTAATATGAAGTAACCAAGAATTGCAAAAAAAGGAATCAAAGCATTTCAGTCATTGCACAGTAAATGGAATAGAGTTTGACCCAAATAAGAATTAAACAGAAATTGTTGTGATCGGAGAACCTGATCGGCGACGGAGCCGGAAGCGGAGTCAAAGGAGGAGGAGGTGGGGCTCTGAGAGTCGCTCATGGTGTGAGGGACCGAGTGAGAGACATAGTACGGAGCAGTTGGGAAATCGGGGATTTGCTTTTGGTTAGAATGGTCGAGAGAGACAGAGCACAAACGTTAAGAGCAGCGGTCAATGGAGGAGAATTCCAGGGTTTTGGATTAAAATAACACCAAATGGAGTGGAAACTTAAACTCAACGGCTAAGAGACAGAGAGAGACGGAGAGACGGAGAGAGAGAGAGATGTTAATGTCCTGACTCAGTTGATTTGTCTAAGGTCTTATTGGAGGAGGAGATACGGTTCCACGCGCTTCTTAATGTGCAACGATTTTTTTGCTTTTTTGCTTTTTTCTTTTTTACTACAACCCTTTTCACGTGCCACGTGGTGTATATGGGTGAAAATTTTTAAAGAAATTATTGTTTTTATTTTCTTAATCATCTCTTTTGTTTATCTTCTTATAAAGAAATGTACAAATCTACTATTAAATTATAGGACCACATATAAATTTAATGATAAATTTAAACATCTCTTTATATGAATATGGACAATAAATGATTAAAATAATGATATGTAGCATCTTACAAAATTTTAAAAATGTATATATAAAAAATTTGCTTTTATATTTGTAGGCTCATCTTTGTCAACATATGTAAAGTGGGATGGAGTTGGACAAAAAAATTGAAAATGTAGCATTACTCGTATACTTCGCTTGGCGTAGTATTTTCAATTCCAGAAAGTTGTTACAGGAAGGGCTTATTTGGAGAGTAGGTAATGGGGAATCCATTCAGATCTGGCGTGATAAATGGACCCCTAATCCCACTTCTTTTCTTATTCAATCCCCAGTTAGAATTTTGCATCCGAAGGCTCGGGTCAGTGCTTTGTTAGATATTGAAACGCATAGGTGGAATGTCCCTCTTATTAGAGAGATTTTCTGGGCAGAGGAAGTTGACAGAATTTGTAGCTTGGTACCTAGTCCCATCGGTCAGGCGGACGTACTGGTTTGGAGGGGCACAACAAGTGGGGTCTTCTCCGTTCGAAGCGCGTATCACATGGAAAAAGAGAGGATTATGCGCAACAAGGGCGAATGCTCTCTGGACCTTCATCGGAATGGAGTGTGGCAGAATCTTTGGAAGCTGAATGTGCCAGAGGTGGTGAAAAACTTTTTGTGGAGAATATGCACAAATTCTCTTCCTACTCGGGTTAATCTGGTAAAGAGGAAGATCACTTTGGATCCTTTGTGCCCAGTTTGTGGGATATCCCAGGAAACTTCAGGTCATGCAATTTGGAGTTGCCCGACAGCCATGGCAGTCTGGTTGGAGTGCTCGTGGAAAATACAGAAGTTACCTGTTATGGAGTGTGATGGTCTTGAGTTCATTGAATCTATGTTTGTTCTTCTGGAGGAAGATGAATTTGAGTTGTTCTCGGTCATTGCCCGGAAGATTTGGTTACGCAGGAATACCTTTGATTTTGAAGGAAGGTTTCTATCACCTTTCCAGGTTCTTCGGCAGGGGCAGCAAGCCTTGGAAGAATTTCGTGCAGCTACGCTTGCAGATTCAGTAACGGTGGCCTCCTATCCAGCGATCCTCTCATCTATGACTCCAATTGGCTGGCAAAACCGGTTGGTGGACTTATTAAAATAAACTGGGATGCAGCAGTTGATGGGGGGAGAAATCTTGTGGGTGTGGGTGTAATAGCACGTGATGCTGAGGGCCAGGTGGTAGGTGCTCTGTGCGCCACAATTTCCTTTATTAGTGATCCGGCTGTGGCTGAGGCTTCAGCTCTTTGGCGGGCAGTGATTTTCAGTTCAAATTTGTCGCCCTCCAAGATACATCTCGAAGGTGATTCGAAGGAGATTGTCCTAGCTCTTCAAAGTCAGGAGCCATGTCGAAGTCGGTATGACATTTTGATTGAGGCCTCTCGTTTTTTGCTAAGTGGTTTTCAATTGTGGAAAGTCTCCCATGTTCGGCGAAATGCAAATGAAGCTGCTCACCGGCTTGCGAAAGCCGCGATTTCTCAGTCCCTTAATTATGTATGGAGGGATTCCTTCCCTTCTTTTATTCATAGCATTGTACTTGCGGAGCAAGATTATTTGTCTTGATTATCAAATGAGAATAACCCATTTCAAAAAAAAAAAAAAAAATACTACATGTCCAACTTATTTGTCTAACTTCGTCTAACTTTGTGTATGTGAACAAATATGGGCGTTACAAATACAAAATAAAACTCTTTAAAAAACAATAAATAAAAACTACATATACAAAATAGGATGAAGTTAAACAAATGAATTGGACACCTAACATTACTTATAAAATAAATTTAATTATTTAATAACTTACGAATTAATCAATATATGAAACCTTATTTTGTAAAAGTCGATTAACAACACCTTTTTTTTTTTTTTTTTTGGAGGTTTGATAGAGCTGCAATCTTAAAATGTTCTTTGTATAATTAGAGGGAATTTAGGTAAAAATTAAAAAGTCCATATATTTATAGAGTAATGTCTACTGTACTAATACGGTAATGTCCATCAACTTTTTATTTTTTAATTTTTTTTTTGGACAAATGTAGATTGACACACAGCCACATTAATTCAGTTAAATAAGATATAGTATATAACATTTCTCATATTTATATGCATATTATAAATTACCATATCCATAGCAACTAGTTTGTATAGTACTTTATATTACCATATCCAATCATGAGTTCGAATTGCTAAACATAACAATCTAATATTTATGTCTATGGTGTTACTATATTAGAAAAGTCTATGTCTATGTTAATAGATAAATGAAAAATAATATGTTTTCTGGTGATTCCACAAAAAAGTAGCCAAGTAATAACTTATTAGCTTGTCTTAATCCAAGAAAATTAAGAAAAAAAAATTGAAATGAACAACATATAACTAAATTATCCTTATGGTGAAAAAACAAATACATATTCATGAAGAGAAAGAAAAAAAAAATAATAGTGGACTGCTTGATGGACTAAAACAAGATTATTTAATCCCATTGTCAAAAATTAAACCTTCTCATTATTATTCACAATTAAGCACATGTATGTCAGTATATGTGAATGTGTATATATATATGTATAATTATCATAGATTACTCTATTTTTAATAACAAAAAAAGAAGGCTTGAAGTGTAAATTTTTTTTTTCATTGACCAGCTTTTTATGTCATAGATAAAGGCATTTTTCTGATGGGATTGGGATCTTTCAAAATTTCCGACCCCAAATTTCAGAAAAATTCAGATATTGCATGACAGCGGGAACTGTCTTAAGATGCTTGGGCAGGTAACCCTACACCTCAAACTGCTCCAACACCTTGGAACCCAAAATTTTCTCTTATTCTCTTTTCGAATTTCAAAAAAATCGGAAGAAGAATTCCAGAATATCACAATCCTTTCTTTTTCTTTTTCTTTTTTTTTTGAAAATTCACAATCCTTTCTAATGATCCATATGTTTTAGGTCATTGTCTTCCCTTTTGGTCGTTCTTGACGGCCTTCTGGATTACTTGATGCGGTAAATATATAGTACAGCCCAAGTTGATGTAACAGTGCATTAGTCTGTGAAGATGGGTCTCAGGCTAAAAAAAATTATTATTTTTATTTATTTATTTATTTTTTAATTCTGATTCATGCCCAGGCTGATGCACTGTTGCATCAACCTGGGCTGATGTACATCAGGCCTCTTACTTGATGAGGGCCACGCAAGCTGATCCTCAACTGGGCCAGCACGCCACCTACCATCCACTGGGCACGTATGGGACGACCTAAATGTTCGAGGTGGAAAAGGCATAAAAATATGAAAAATGCTCTGCGCAATCTCACTCATACTTATATACTCTTAAATGCATAATTTATAACGTGACACTAAAATTTAGTATTGGATCTAAAAAAAATGATCATTTCAAAATCAATAATAATTTTCATTATTAGAGTAAACTTGAGAGTGCGGCAATAAAAATGTGTGTAGTATTTTTTTCTTTTTTTTTTAAATAAAAAAAAGAGAGAAATATGACATCTTTTGGGAGATAAAATGAAATTAGAGCCGACTGACCCCATTGGTCAATTTAATATTATTCACACACTGTCTGTGGGTTCTTTCTTGTCCATTTTCTTCGTAGTTTCAGTGAAAGGGACCATCTGAAGGAAGCTCTATGCTTCCACGCCAAGGATGTGGGGAATTAATACTCTATATTAATATATATATTATCTGTGAGTCAGAGAGAGACAGGCAGGCCTGTCCACAATACTGTACCTGCATGGAGCGTGGGGTCCACTGCTTTTGGGCTGTTATCGGAATGGTGTTCGCTCATGTGAAAATCACATGCATTGTGGCGTCGGTTGGTGACCGGTTAGGGTGTGACTGATTATTTATTATTATTTTTTTTTTCATGATGTCGGTATAGTGTTAGATGAGTAGAGTTGAGCGTCCGTCGGACACTTCCTTAGAAAAAAAAATCAAAAATTGAAGAAAAAAAAATGTTTTTTTTTCCTATTAAAAAACAGGCTTAAAGTTATCAAATTCTCATTTTATTTTTTTCTAAGGTTATGAAATGGGATGAAATAAGCCTGAACCTGTTTTTTGTTAGAAAAAAATATTTTTTTTAACAAAAAACAGGTTCAGGCTTATTTCAACTTTGTCCTTACAATTAAAAAATGCATGTGCTTCTCACATGCAAATGGACACATGACACTTTTATAGATAAGGTTGAAGAAAGTTCCTCCAACCTAGTTTGGAGGAAAACTCTGTCCTATTATTAATAAAAAAAACCTCTAATTTAGGAATAGATGTTTGATAAGATTATAAAAAGAAATATTAGACGAGTTAGAAAGAAAAATGCTTAAAGTGGCAAAAATATGGGTGTATAAGTGTATGTCTGAGACTATAATGCTTGTTTTGTTTCTTAATGCATAAAATAAGTGAATGAATATACGTTGGAGGTTGCAAACCAAGTTATATATGTTTAGAATATGTCTTAATATTATATGTTATTAAATGTATTGAATAGTATGAATATGTACGCGCATGCGGTTAAATGTTTGGTTTCAAGAACATGAGTGCATATGAGTATATGTTGAGATTATAAAGCATTTTTTTGTTGCATTAATTAGTACATTGTTTAGTATTATCTATTATCAAATGTGTTCAATGATATAGTATGTACCCATACGTGGTTAGGATGTTTGAGAACATTGGTAGGAGAACTAGTAATAGGTTTTAATTTTAGTATTTCAAATAAGTATTATTAGTATAAAAGAGTAAAGTACACTACTATTAACACTTACTTTACATTAGTTGATGTGACTTATTTTATATGATTTTTTATGTTAACAACTTAAAAACAAAAATATTAGCCACTTAAAATATGTCACGTTAGACTATATAAAATGGGCGTAATAATTAGGTGTGAATGGTAGCATTACAAAAGTATAAAAGTTTATCTTATATAAATTTAAGGAAACGTATTTTACCCGACGTTTTTCACAAAAGCCCTTTAAGTGTCCAAAAGTTTGAGAATTTATTTTAAATAAAGTTTACTTCGTTTTGTAAGAAAAGTCAATTATGAAGTTAAAAGTTTCAGCAAAACAAGAAAGAAAAGGTTTTATTATAACAGAAAGGCTTACTTTACACACATTTGATTGTGAATTTTTACTTAATGAGCCATGTACTCAGAGTTCTACATGTAAAATTGTCTACTTTTACAAGTATATTCACTCAGGATGCTGATAAATCCCGATGAATATGTGTAGAATGACCCATTGGGTTGAGGAGTTACAGCTTTTCGAGGTCCAAGGGGAGAGGACGTAGCTATGAGAGCTCTCAGTTTAAGTATTAGTTGGCTCAAGAGCTATTTCGATGATATATAGTTTTGATACTTATGAACAATAGTAAGTTGTATATGCCGAACCAAATATTATCTATAAGTTATGAATAAATGCAAGTTATGTTCCAGTTAGTGCTTTGGTAATTGTTCTTATATATATAGTTTAGTTAAAGTTCAAAGAGAAAAAATATTTAGCCTATTCCGCTACATTTATTATCAGGATAATAGTAATAGCATTGCATAAATATTGCATTTATGAGGCAGGACGTTATAGATCGATCACCTTAAAGATAGTGGTGGATATAGGTAGGGGCGGGCGCCCGCCCGCCCCTACAACATATTTTTTTGTTAAAAAAATGATGTTTTTTTTAAGCTTAAAATTATTCTTGTTAAGACTTTTGCTCCTAAACGAATAGAGCCTGAGTTGAGCTAATCCGAGCTGAGCTCAAGTATGTTCATGAGTAGCTCTGCTCGCTTACAGTCCTAGCCAATGGTCTAATTGTGAGTGTAACTGCGTGTAGTATAAATAGACTGGTCATAGTGTAATTTATACTGTGTAGGCTGACTTCATAATCATAGCTGCATTTGCAGCATTTCATTTAATGCTCAGCCTCAAAAACTTTTTAAAAAACGGCGTGTAGTCATTAGTTAATAGTTTGCATATGCAGCATTTCATTTAATGCTCAAAACATGGCCACTAACTCATTAAGAAAAATGTTAATTACTGCACATAGTAAATAGTTCCCAAATATCTACCACTAAATGGTCTCTGAAAAAAATGGCAATACCATGTAGCCACTAAGAAAAATGTGAATAGCTGTGATATTACAATCTCAATTAGCTACACATAATTTCTAAATATCATAATATATTAACATTTTTTTTTACATAAATTAAGGTGGGCCAATGGCCCTCACACCCTTAAGGGGGTGGTCAACAACCTCCCAAAGGAGAGGCCCCAAGAGGGAGGTTAGAGTGGTCCAACCATCCTTTCATCCCCAAAGGAGTGGGTCATGGGTGGACCCCCCGCTGCCCATTAACGTTTTTATTTTTGTTTTGTTTTTATGTTTGTCTTGCTTTATACTACTTACATGACTAAATCCAGGAGAATGAATAACTTGAACTAAAAGAATTGTAGGAGTATGCAATTCTTTGCAATGCTAAAGAATTGAATAAGACCTCGGTCCATTAATCATATTGTTAAAATTTGTCGTATTAACATATAAGAACCCGAACTTTAAAGCGTTAAGATTTGTGTGAATGGATAAAATTTCCTATTATCAAACTTAATAAAACAATGTCAATAGTAAGAGTAACGATAAAAACTATTTTTTTGTCTAACAATTATGTTACAATGTTGATGTGTTAATATTAATTATTATTATTATTTTTTTTTAACAAAGACTAATCTAAGTGTTGGTTGAAACTTGAAACTACTTAGAGATAAAAATGTTGCTAGTAAAGCATAAAGTGCACCTATTCGACATGTAAGAGCATTTATAATGAGCTTTTTAAATTTGGTTTTTTTTAAAAAAATTTTAACAAAATATAAAAAAAAAAACTCCTTATCAAATGTAAAATTTAATATTTATCAAAAACTCTCTCGAAATCTAAAGAACCAAAAAGTGAATGTTAAAATTTTTTTAATGTTCATTTTCTCCTATACTTTTTCTTCGTTCAAGTCAACCAAAGTAAATTTTCAAGAGTCTAAAAGTTGGTTTCATTAATAAAATATAATACTTAGTTAAAGTAGATAAATATTTAAAGAGTTTGATATTTAATAGTTTAGAAAAGTGGCTAGCTAAGAACATTCTTAGTGAGCTCTCTAAAGTTTCTCTATATTTAACTAAAAATTCCCAAAGGATTTAACTAGTTACTTTTTCAAACTACTAAACAACAAACTCTCTAAATGTTTATTTACTTTAAATAACTATTATTTTTTATTAATAACATTAATTACCATGAGAGAGAAACAAAATAGAAGGAACCAAGTTTGTTGGGCCAAAGCTGAAAAGTAATATTAAAAAGAGTTTAACATTTAGATTTTGTTAAATTTAAAGAGAAACCTTGACAAAGTTAAAATTTAACTTTGAATAGAGAGTTTGTTAAATAAAATTTTTGGATATTTTATTAAAAATTTAGGAAAGAGCTACATCAAAAGAACTCACTAAGAATTCTCTAAATCAACTAAAATAAATTTAGAAAATTTTAAAAAATTAATTGTCAATGCTCTAATTCGGTTACTTGCCCCGGACGGAATCAAAAGTGCCCAACAAAACCCACTATTTAAGTCTTAATAATTGAAAGAGGATGATGAAAAGTCAAAGACATCTCCTCCAAGGCACAAATGCCATGAAAGTGCTCTACCTAACACTTCGATTAAAAGAAAAAGAAATGAGGTGCTTGTAGTTGTAGCCGTATTAACATAGTATGCAAAGAGTTAGCTACAATTTATTTTAAAGAAAATAAGAGAACAAATACTGCTACTGGTATAACCGTATAATAAAGGGATTAGCTCTTTTCTCCTGGTATAGGCAGTGTTTGTTAAAGCCTTCTGTTTATTTTTGTGTTTTGAATAATAATAGAAGTGAATGATGTAGTATAAAGTAGGAAGATTATTATAAATTTTTTGTGTAAAAAAATAAAAAAAAATTTAATTTTTTAATGAGTTTTTTATTTGAATAATAATAAAAAATAAGTGATGTGATATAAAAAGTACAAAAAAAAATTGTTAAAAAATAATTAATAAAATATTAAAAATAATGTTAATTTTAAGAAAAAGAATAAAAGAAAAAATAAAAAAAGTTAACAAACATAGCTATAATCCCTTTTCTCCTTTTTCTCTTTTCAGGTGCACTAACTTCAATTTTTTTTTTTTATTCTTTGTAATTGTTGACTATATTATTCTTCGTAGAACGTACGAGTAACGGTTATATATAAATAATATTATCGTGTATCGCTACGAATCTCTCAAAACTTCCAACAACAGTAACGACAAACGGTCCCAACCAGATGATATTCTATCCATTCACTCAAAAAAACAAAAAAAACAAAAAAAGTGGGGGGGCCAAATCCCTTGGGGTTAAATCGTAAAACAAGACCTAAAACGTGGTCAAACATATACGAAAATGAATTAATTCATACTAGCATTTATCGGGAGAGAACCCAACAACAGAATTAGTGAGATCGAAACCGACACGTGTCCCTTGTTGTTGGATATTCCCGATGATTGACAACGCCGAGGAAGTGGGTGCGAATGCGAAACAGAACGTTCCGTCAGAATCAATCGGTATCAGGTAATTCTTAGCCGGTAACGGCAACACCTTCCCGTCTGGAAAATGAAACGCCACCGTTGGGACCTCCACGCTGGACCTCGAGGACAGGTTGTAGCACGTGTCGAACAGCGCCACGCCGTTAGCAGACGGCAAGTCCCGTGTGCCGTTCACGAAGGCGTCACGGAGCGAGTTGTAGGTGTCCGTTTGAAACCGAGTCACGGCCGTGCCCGAGTCGACGATAATTCCACCGTTTCCGGTACTGTCGAGTTGGAAGGATGATTCGGGAACCGGAAGCACCTCACCGCCGACGCTGAGTGCGGTTAGGCCGAGGTAGTAGAACGTGTCGAGTTGGGGGTTACGGTGTAACGGAGCGGTAACGGCGTTAGGAGGGAGAGGTGAGTTGAACTCGAGAGTGGAGGCTGAGTCCGAGTCGCGGTCCACGAGACAGTACGAGAAGGACGAGGCGTTGAGCTGAGACGGGAACGAGAGCGAGCCGCCGCCGAGGCCGAGCAAGCCGGCGGCGCCAACAAACAACCCTTCGTTGTTATGGCCGCAGCCGATGGCTACGTTGGTGACCGCAGCCGAGCCGAGCGTGATGGTCTCGGTCACGAAGTCCCCGACGGTGTACGAACCGTCGCCGTAGGACACCTCGTAGAGACACGTGTCGTTGCGGCACTCGGACACGTCGAGGGACCTGCATTGCCGGGTCTCGCACGAGAGCGGCGCGTACGAAGCCGAGGAAGCGGGCTCGAAGATCGGGTCGGCTTGCTGGTAGCAGTCGGCGCAGGGAGCGCACTGTAGCCAGTTGACGTCACTGCCTGTGTCGAGCACCATGTATACGGAACTCGGCGGCTTGCCGATCCCGACGCGTGAGAAGTACTCGCCGCTTCCCTCACTTGTCCCCGAAACAACCGGACCTTGTATAGCCTCAGCTTCAAACCCCTGACCATCCCTCGTATCCACCGGTTTGAGATCTGATTGGCCAATGCCTCTAAGCGCTAGATCTATCCGGGCCGTCAAAGATCTGACTCGGGCCGAGTCGCGCTCGAGCCGGGCCAAAGTCAGTGACTTGTAGTCACTGTGAGAATGTTTCTGGACTGACATTCTCGAATGCAGTTGAAGAGTTAGCGAAGACTTAGCTGAGAAGCTCGGTTTCTGTTGGTTGAGTACTTGCGTTGCGAAAACGGTTTGGGTTTTTTGAATCGAAGCCGTGACGTCGAGGACGGTCGTTTTGGGGCTCTGAGGTGAGCTCCGGGAGCGAACAAAGCCCACCGAAGTGTAAAACAAGGCGAAGAAGATAATGTGAAGTAGGAACCTCATTTTGGCCACTGAAATCAGAGAGTAGGAGAAATGCTTGGGAGCAGTGTGCTTTTTATTTACAGTGATTCACGCCAAGCACGTTGAGCAAACCAAAAGGCTATAGGGTGGGAGAGGAGCTTTGAATGCTCTTTTAAGTTTTACCTCACCAAATCATGGGGGCGTAAAGGACGGTTAGGGGGATTTAGATCGATTTGATGTTACATCTTAGGTAATATATAAACTTTGGGCATATATATATCACATGCTTTTCACAAGGCGTTTTTGGGTGTCATTGCCTTTGCATGATGTTAGCTAATGTTTGCTTTGTTGCTCTACTTTACTAATCTTTTCTATGTGTTAGTACGGTAAGAATTTACTCTTATAGATTTGGATCTCCTACAATCACTTCCTTATCCAGAAGATAAGCAGATAAAATTATAAGTGGTCAAGAGAGAGGGCCATAACAGTACATCTCCAATCGTAGAAATTCCGGTCCAATTTTGAGACGAGTTTTTAGAGGCTTGAAAACAAGGGGGATAAAAGCGTGATAATTGTGCTATAGTGCTACCTATGCTAATGCTCTTTTTGATAATTCATGGACCTACTGTTGTCGTCCCTTTAGTTATGGTTGCCTCAAAAGCAAGTTGATTGTGACCCTTCTTGGGAACATTCCAGGTCAAAAGGTAAGCTTGGACTCAAAAAGGTACTCTCAAGGAGGTCCACTGAAGCAAATTAATCCATGATTTTGGTTTATGTATAAGATTGTAATCACGCTCTCCTGCATTCTGTGTTCATAATTATGCTTGAAAGTTGATGGATGTAATGATTAGGTCAAAACTAGCCTTTTCTCCTTGATTTGGTATGGGCTTTTGTCCGTCTAGTCCGCGCCTTTGGTTAGGGCCCAACACAAAATTGCCCAACTAAAAAAAAGACTCTGCTATTTTTTTAGTGGGCCAAAAGTTCTTCAAGACCTCAAACCTATTTAGAGAGAATCATCGTCGGCCCAAATTACAGTTCAAAGTTGTAAGTAAACATGTACACTCTCCTCGGGCCTTTTCCTCTTCTAATCCTAATGAAAGAGAAGCTTGGAAAATCAATGAGAATGCTTCCAAATACAAGATAAAAAAAGTCTATTTTACAACTTGGTGTGCATTAAAATTTGCACATCTAGATGTCTTAAAAGTAGTCCATTTCTTGAGAAAAATTAATGGGTAAGTGACTCAATCATCAAGGCATTCAAACTTATTTTAGATTCAATATTCTCTATAAAAGAGTTGCTTACCCTCTTATAGAGTTGTGACAAATAAAAAGACAAAAGACACTATTTTTACTTTTTGTAAACATAACTTGTTGTACATGAAAGATAGTTACTTTGTTTATAATTAAGGGTTAAATGCCTTTGATGTACATGTGATAAGGCTCAATATCAAATGGTCACCTCAATTTCTATAAATATCATAGATGGTACTTATTCTTGAGTTTAAATAAAAAGATGGTACTTTCATCTATAATATTAATGGAAAGACACATTAAATTAATTAGCAATTACTATATGTCTCATATGCCTTATTAATATTCTTATTCAGGCTTAAGACAAATATCATCTACGGCACTTTTAAAAATTGAAGTTGCTATTTGATAGTAAGCCTTACCACATGTACTAAAAAGTAAATAACCCTTTAATTAAAGTAAAGTTTCCATTGTTCTTGACAAAATCTCTCTCTTGCTTCTAAGCTGGAAAAATCTTTCTTGCTTTTTACAAGTGGTCCGAAATTCTATGTCCAAGTTCCCTAGAATTTGAGCAAGGAATTCTAAGATATTCTCATTCAAGTATAGATCTTATTCAAGACTAAGTGACGATAAGGGTGAATGAAATCGACCGCTTCAAGCATTTTTCGAGAAGGGAAATGCCATTTTTGATGAATAAATCTCGACCATTATTAGGCAGATAGATGCTTAATTTGCATATTGCTTAATATAATTGAGAGATGTACGTAATGTCATATTAGATATTGAAATATTGGAAAGAGCAATGTTACATGCTATATTTTTTATCTCACTCCTATTATACTGGATTAATGTAGCAATTAGTTATTGTTAAAAATAATAATAATAATAATTCAATGACGTATAAGCTATTAGCTTTAATAAATGAGAGGTAAGATGATGAGTGTAGTATTTAATAGGAAAACTTCACAAAAATCTACTTGAATTTCCACATGTTTTAAAATACTCCCTTTATACTTAAAAAACTTTTAATTTAATGTATTTATCTTTCAATTTTGTTCAATTTCACCCCATGTTAGGATTTTTTCGTTAAATCCTAACGGATGAGTGTCAAAATTCCAAAATTCTTTTATTTTTTTAGAAAAATAAAAAGAAAAAAATTGTAAGAATTTAGGTGTTAGTTATGATTTAATGAAATTTGCAAAAATATTAATGCATGAATCTTTGAAAAAAACATATATATATATAGGTATCTTTGGAATTTAATAGAAAATCTTAACATGATGAAATTGAAAAAAAATTGAAATATGAATACACTAAATTGAGAATTTGTAAGCTTTAAAAAAATTATTTCAAAACGCGTAAAAGTTCATAAAGATTTTGTAAAGTTTTTCCTATTTAATATTTTTCTATTGGAAAGTATAACATAAGAGCTTGAAATTAATTTGAGGAGTTGTATGGCATTACTCTTTAGTCTTTTCCTAAAGCCATTTGTCATTTCATTGAGATAAATGAATAAGCCTCTTGAGAGCACTAGCTCTCTTATATTTTTATTTAACGTAGAAAATTAAATTATTTTTTATTTTTCTATTCAAATAAATTATATAATAGTTTTTGTTTTATATCATTTAAATTAAATACTAAGAGAAAGAGAGAAGAAATAACAATCATTTAAATATTGTTTTAAACAAATGATAAGGGAAAGAAATACGAGATAAAAAAAATTTTATATTAAAATAATGTTAAAAAAATTACTTTTGGCTCATTTCGTGTTTCCTTAGTTTAGGCTCTTTAAAAAATACTAAAGACACGTTTGGTACGTAGAATGACTATTCATTTATTAAGAATTGAAAGAGTTGAGTGGATTAGAACATCTCTAGCAGTGCTTTTAAATTTGGCATACTAGCTATATTTAACTCTTATGGTTTATTTTTTTTATCTCCAGCAAACACTCTATTTTGAAAGTTAGTCATAAATTTTCTATAGTAAGCTTTTAGATATTAAAGTTTATTGTAGCACCTTATATCAATTTTTTATTATTATTTTTCTCTTTCTTTTTTCTCTCTCATTTTCTTTAAGCACTTTAAAATAATTAAAATTAATTAAAATTAATATTTAAAAAAATAGAGGGTAAAATAAAAAATATTGTTAAAATATGTATAAAAAAATAAATAATTAAAATAAAAATTTATATTTTTTAAAAAACTATTATGAATGTTATTCCTATAGCGATAAAT
>FXXK01000089.1:328410-397144 GCA_900184695.1 Betula pendula | reverse complement strand
TATCCTCGTCTCTTTGTAGATTTCGTCACATGTACGGAATGTAGAACTCGCCAAATGCGAAATTTCTTGGGTGGTGCACTACTTGGAAACATATCATCGCAGAACGTGGGGAAGACACATTTTATATTCCTGTCTTTATGGTCGTATTATTCTAATTATTGTTATGGTTTCTATCAAATTGTCTGATTCCAATTTTAGTGTTATTAGGTAATTACGGCTTTTACTACAAATAATTTTATAAATTGATGTCACAGTTTATTAGTAGTAAAATAATTAAACAATTTTTTATTTGGATACAAGGTATTCGGTTTTCACCTTTATAGCGGTCTGACGGTACTACGGGCATATTATACGACTATGACTTACCAAACATAAAAGTCAAAGCCTTAAAATGTCCATTGCCACATAACACTTTTAACATTGAACATTTAAATCGCAAGTTTCGTTTAAGTGGTTGAAGTCAAAAGAGAGTTTAGATTTAGCAAGTCTTGAACCTGAAACATATGGATGATATTCTATAAGGACCTTAAGCCTTAACCACTAGGCCAACCTTTTTTTGAACAATTTTCATATTTTATTGATAAAAATCAAAGATTAAACAAAAGCAATTTGCTCAATGAGTACAATACTATAGATACAATGTGAGATTTTTTTAACCTATACCCTATTTGAGTATCTGTGACACTTTTGATAGACTCTTAAGCTAAAAAATGAACAATTAAATTTGTATCTCTCTTCATATGATGAATCTACCAATCTCAAGTGATGCAAACGCAACCCCTTGGGGTTAATTTTAAACAAAAATTTAACCGCATTAATTGATTAATTTAATTGATTTTAAACAAAATTTTAACTTGTCAATTTAATTGATTAGTAATTAACTTATTAATTATTCTACAAGTTATAAACTACCACATTAATTGTGAAGGTGAAGCAGAGCTCATGCCAGATGTGAAAAGGCATTAACCGCGGCATATATATGTTTTCGCTTATTTCAATTCCTTGTGAAGGACTCAAGCTTTTCGTACTTTAGGGATTAATAAATTACAAACATATCAACACAAAATTCGTTAACATCTTTGACTTTATTCGCTCAATAATAAGGGAATTTTTCATTCGAGAGAGCAACGTTAAATTAGATTACATTTGTTTACAATTGGTTGTTTGAAATGCGTTGCGTATACGCAATTTGGACAGCCCTACATATTGAGGCAGCATGAGGCGTGATTGATTCGATCAGCCAAGGCTCTTTTGTTTGTTTGTGTGTGTGTGTTTTTTTTTGTTTTTAAATATTTTTAGGCATGATTGATCTGACTGAGTCTTGACGGGGACAAAGAATTTAGCATCAAACGAGATAAAATACCAACCCCAACCAAGGTTTGTTTGTTATCTAAACTGAAATACCGGAGAACTACATATCAAAGTTAATGTCTATCAGTAACTATTCTATAGATGAGTGATAGAAGTGCGATACTATTCTAAGGGTTATATCTACTAGATTTATTTTGGTTTTATAAATTGGGTATTTTGGTATTTTTATTCCTTCTGTTAAGAGTTAACGAAAACTTATAAAGATAGTAATAGGTTGAAAGTGTAAGAACTAACAAAAGTGTTTTGGTTTGAATACCAAAACAGGAAGATATATTCACTAATATATAGTGCTGTACAGTTACAGTAAAAATCTCCTAAAAGATATGGTCTAAGCTTATGAGTCAAATGTGTAGTAAATCTCTCCTAGAAGATGCGGTAGTAGTAAATCTCTCCTATACAGCTGCAGTAAACTCTTCAGAAGCACATATCGTTCACAATCAAAAGGATCACAACTTACAGATAGAGTGGCTGTGAAATTAGCGTCACCTTGAGCTCGAAATTTGAGGCCTACGAGTGAACGCAATTACCAACAGCCCCCGCAACGCGCATGGAGGGTTAAGTCACATGATCGCTGCGTCGTAGCACACCAAAAAACCTGAAGTGAGACCCTTAGTGAAGACAATCAGCCAAGGCTGAAATTGCTGTTACGCCACAACAAACTTTGAAATAATGTACTTGCTTAACCACCATTTCACAGAGTAAAGTGAAATCCACCCAATCACGGTACTTAGTGCCCGAGCATATGGTAACTCCATTTGAAGCAAGGAAATAGGCTCAAATACCTGTCCACCCATAGTGCACGCCAGGGAACCGGCAAACCGGAACCCACAATACCCTGAGTAAATAACTACCAATAAACCGTCAGCTGTGGAATGCCATAAGCTTCGATATTCAGCCCTGTGCGATTAGCAGAAACCACTGATTGCTTCTTGCACGACCAAGAAACAAGCAGACCAAGGGAAAATCAAACCGGGTGAACGACGATCTGTGCTGGGATCACCCGCCCAGATCAGAATCACCAAAATCGCTTCCTTTGCGGGTACTCCGTTTTGAACACGACTTACCTGTAAACGGTGTATTCCTTTGCTGAATGGACTAAACGCTCGATGTACGACTCTCTAGAGAGATTTAGCTGGCAGCTGGATAGGAGAGACTGTCGTGCAGGAGACCAACAGAAGCAAAATTGATGGCACGGGTTCTGTACCATCAAACCGACACCCATCAGATCATTGGCTAATAACGATGAGGGCTCAAAGAGCAATATACGCACATCATGTAGTTAGAGTGCCCAGCTAAGCTTGATATAGACTAGATGCGCCCACATTAGACAACAAAGGTCGGGCAGCAGATGAAGAATGCCATAGGGATCGTGAAAACAAAAAATAAGCGTGAGCTTTAGAAACTCTGATACAATTAGAGCAACAACAATAAGTGTTTTGTTAATACGCACCTAAAACAGAACATAATTTCACTAATATGATACCTGGCGTACACGTGACATAAAAATCTCCTAAAAGATATGGTGCTAAGCTTATGAGATCAATGTAGTAAACTCTCCTAGAAGATGCGTAGCTATAAACTCTCCTATCCAAAGGCTGCAAGTAAACCCGTAGACATACATACGTTTACAATTCAAAAGGAATAACAACTTTACAGATAAGTGTTGGAATTAGTCAAACTCTTGAGTTTGAATATTTGAATGAGAGACATTATCTCTAACAGAAAGGAGTTGAAACATTGAACACGTAAATTACAACTATTAATAATATAATAGTGATATTACAAAATTCATAACAAATCGAAATGACAAGTAAAGTTTTTTCTTAATTTTAATTGAGAAATGAGAAATGTTATTTTTATTCTCCTAATATAATTAAAATTAATCTAAATTATAAATTTGACACATCATGTCAGTTGAGTATGCTAAAAAAATACTAAAAAAAATAATATATATATATTTTGAAGTGAAATAACATTTCTTATTAATTTAGGTGATTGTGTTACGTCAATGGTTCTTTCAATTAAAAATTTAATATAAGTGATTGTGTCGATGGTTCTTCCAATTAAAAATTTAATAATTCTTTTAAATCATTACAAATGATTTTAGGTGGCATATCTTCTATGCGGTAATTATAGAAGACAGCCTGGGCTGAAATGAATAGTATTTCAGCCCAGGCACATGAACAATGATATATATATTTTTTTAATTCTCATTCCTGCCCAGGCTAAATGAACAGTCATTCAGCCTCGGCTTATGCCAATCAGGACTCATATTCTATGATGCGTTGTAGGCTCGTAGTCGTCACTCAACAAGTGACACCTAAGCTGTTGAAATTGAGCACCATTACACGTGGCACGTGCACTATTATTTTAATTAAGAAAATGTTTAAATATTTACTAAAATTTTTTTTAAAGGATTAATTAGTATTTTTTTTAAAAAATTAAATAGAGACTACCTCAAATGAAGAGGTGAGCTATATTTAATTCAAAAAATAAAAAAAAATATTAATTAATTCCCTAAAAATTTTTTTTAATAAATTACCAATCACTCCTCTTTTAATTACCCGTGGATTCCAAAACGGACGTCCAGAACATTCTGAACCACATCAGCCTCAGGTAACTCCGGCGCCGCACCAGAGGCGAACCGCATTGAATTGCGTCTTCCACGCACCCGCATTAAATTGAACCTAACCTTTTCTTGGAAATGCCCCCATCCACGAATCTCCGTGAGGTCCTAATAGCATATTTTTTTCTTTTTTTAATTTAGAAATGGTTGGTGCACTTTCAAGAGCATTACTTTATAAGTGTACTTTTAATATATATATGTTACACAAAAAATTATTATTAAATTTTAGATAAATTATTTTTAAATTTTACTACCACTTTTTTTAAAAAAAAGTAGCTTGAAAGCGCATAAACATTTCTTTTCTTTCTTAACTATACCACATAAAGAGGACCATAAAATTAGAAAAGAATCATTTTCCAACTTCTATACTCCACCAATGAACCCCTAAGCCAAAACCACTTTATCACACGCGCACATACTCACACAGATACGGACGGACACAGTCTTTTTATTTTTTTATTTGGTTTGTTTTTGTTTTTTTTTTTGCTTAAAGCAGACTTCGAAACGTCAACGACTCGGCCAAACTCAGAGAGAGAGTGAGAGAGAGATTGGAGAGTCGGAGAGAATCGGACCCCTCTGACACTCCTGCTTGGATTTCTCTGCTCTCTGATTTCATCTTCAGCTCCTTCACTGTAATACAGCAAAGATGAGCACAATCTTGCAGGTTCATTGACTTCTAACTGATATTAATCAAGCTATATAGTTTGTCCTAATTTTGTTTGGATTTGTAATGAGTATTTGGTTTGAGATTTTTTTTTTCCTGCTTTGTTTCGGTTAATTAGGGTTTTACCAAGTCGCTAGCCATGACTGTGCTGTCCGAGATCGGCGACAAGACGTTTTTCGCTGCCGCAGTTAGTATCGATTCCAAATTCATTGCCTTTGTCTTTGTTTTTGTCTTCTTTTTTTTTTTTGGTTGATTTCGTAGTCACTTCTATTTATTCTTTTGGAATCTGATTTTTATTTTTTTGGCTTTAGTTACATATATGATTAAATTGGCTATTGTACAAAAGTTTGTAAGCAACTCTAATTAGATTTTAGAGATTACTGCAATATAATGGTTCATGAACATAAAGCTAGTCAATTTATTTATTTTAATATAATGTAGCTGGCAAGAGAAGTATTGTGAATGAGAATTATGAATCAGTGCTCTGTGAAGCTAAGTACTCCTGATTGGTTGGCTGGACTCAATAGAGCCCACTGCATGTGATGGCCTGAAGATAAATCTCACACTATTGATTCTTGAATGATCAATTTTTCTTCTATTGGTGAACACTTAACCTGGAAACTACTTCTCACGGTGGTTTTGTATAAAAATTGTATTCTGAGGTGATGTCTTGTGATTCTGCAACCCGTTTTGCTCACCCTTTACTTGCAGCGAGGTTGCACTAATTATGATGCTTTTTGCTGGTAGAGTTCACAAATGAAGAAATGCAAAACAATTAGAAGATGCTTCATTTACAAGGACATGTAATGTTAAAGTGTCTAAATTTTTTATGTAGACGTTTGTCATTTTAGTGCAATCAATCTTGATATTGAAGTTTGTGCTCGTTAAGTGCCTATTCCTTTCCTGTTTGGTTAACTTCTGGGCTGAGTGTCATGTTGTTTGTAGATTTTTGTTAAATTTCCTTTGATAAGGTACTTTGAGTGAAAATTGAAATCCAGACTTCATGTTCCTTTGACATAAATGATGTAAACACGAGCTGCACTTGTTCTAACATTATGATGTTTGTTTTAAGATCCTGGCTATGCGTCACCCTAGGAGACTTGTCTTGTCCGGTTGCCTTGCAGCTTTGATTGTAAGTGTGTTTCTTGCATCTGTTACATTTATTTTTATTTGGTTTTAGTTCTGATCTCTGATACACTTTTAAGGCCTGACAGTATTGGAAACATTTGTTGATTCTTAGGTGATGACTATTCTTTCTGTTCTTGTTGGCTGGGCTGCTCCAAATCTGGTTAGGATCCTGTCTTTGTAAAAATTGCTTGTCTGTGTGGATTAATTTTTTTGATGCTTGTAGAAAAGTTGATCCTGATGGTATAAAGGATCGTTTCATGTCTTATGTAGACTGTCAACCAATATTAGATAATTGGTTATATTTACATCCGTTATGTTTGCTTGAAAGTTGTATATTTTGAAACCTAATACAAGAATAGCAGATATATAGTAATGGTCTAAATCTAAAGTTTTTCTTTCTGAGTTTTTGGTGCTTTGAATTTAATATCTTTAGCCCATTTAGCTGCAAGTGGACTTGATTTTTCTTCTGTGTAGCTAGTTTCCAAAAAGCTGCTTGGTATTAGACCTGTCTTTTGCATGATTAACAAGGGTTGTATGTAACAATTCTCCCTCGTATATGATATGGATTTTAACCCTTGGTGGGCATCATCAACACCTCATAATGCTGGAGGTGATCTTCAATTATGCCATCAGTTTGGTGATTATGTCATAATACTAGCGTAATCAACCAGCTGACTGAGATGGTGTTGCCAAAAAAACATCCCAAAGATTCCACAGTTGGTGCTGAAAACATAAAAGGTGGCATTAGCTTCTGTTTCTTTGTGGCTCCTTTAGGCTAATAAAGTTGTTATGTACATGAACCACAACACTTGATGGTAGATAATGCATCCTGCTAGATCTTTAGTACAAAATTAGTGTAGTTATGTCTTATTATTGATATCGGTGAAGTTTTGAGTCTTTCTTAATGTTGGTTGAACATTTGGACGTAGAACATTGATTTAAGTTCGGTTGTCGTGGTTGATTGGTAGCATGTAGTCATGTGCATGTATCTTTAAAAGTAACGTGAAACTGGTCCTCATTCTATCTTTGTGTTACTTTTTTTGTTTTAATATGTACATGAAAGTTTTGTGATCTTAAATCATGCAGATCTCTCGTAAATGGACTCATCACATAACAACATTGTTGTTCTTTGGGTTTGGGCTCTGGTCTTTATGGGAGGGATTTACAGAGGAAGGGTAATGGTTTGTTTCTTTCATTCATTCACTTGTTTGCTGCCTTCGCATGAATAAGAGATCTCATTTAAAATATTTATACTGGAGTCTAATCCTGTTTCACCACAGGGAGGCTGAAGAGTTGGCTGAAGTCGAAGCAAAATTGGTGGGTTTTCCTCTGTTAATTCATGCCTAATATTTAACTGGAGGCCTTTATTGACTTCACCTTTATGGTTTGATTAGGAGGCTGATTGGAAGGCCGACACAGCAACCACTAAAAAGAGTAGTAAGGTATGGCATATTACAATCTTTTGCATTTGGCCTAAAATGATCTTCCCTCTCCTGCTTCCTCTGTGTTTTCTTTTTAGTGACTGCTGCTATGTGTTTCATTTCGGTAAAAAAGGGTGACAATGTGATGAAATGTTCAGAAGATTCTGCACTCTATTCATGTTTGTTTTGTCTTGGGACATTTTAATTTTGTCATTGTGGTGACTGACTGGTGCATTATGTAACAGGTGCCTTTTTGACTAATAATCTGTAAGATATATCATGCCTCATGCTTGAACAATTTATAACATTTTTTTTTTTTTTGGTCTTTCCTCACAGGATGATGATGATTTGAAAAAGCAGAAACGGCCGTTTTTCACACAATTCTTTTCACCAATCTTTTTAAAGGTTATACTTCTATGGATTATTAAATGTAAAACTAAGAATGGCTAACTAACGCCTTACCAGTTTCATCATGATCAAACTGCAGGCATTTTCTCTTACTTTTTTTGGTGAATGGGGTGACAAGAGCCAGGTAAGCATTGCCCAGCAAAAGCATGTTGTGTGTGTTTGTGAATCATTGTTACTTCGTCAACAATATAGTACTGAGTCTGAAGTGTCGTTTCAGCTAGCTACCATTGGTTTGGCTGCAGATGAGAACCCATTTGGTGTTGTTCTTGGTGGAATTATGTAAGTTATGCCTATCTATCTGTCCATGTATCTATTGGAGCTTTGCTGATTGTTTGTTGTTTTAAACTCTTTCCAATTATATCATTTTCTTCTATTTATCTATTGTATCTATCCAAGTAATTACCTGTGTGTGTGTGTCTCCTCATTCATGTGTGCGCATATAGCATATGTGCACATGTGATTTGCGACATCTACATCGTGCAGTGCCCCATCTGTGGTTTATGTTCTAGTGTCAAATGATCGAATTTCTCAGAAACTGGAATATATTCAAATATTTTTTTTTGAGAGGAAATAAAAAATCAGATGTTTAATCCTATTAAGCACACAGAGGGTCTCAATAATAGTATGCAGTGTAAACTTTCCAAAGTCATTCCTGGATTGGCCATATTTTATCAAAAGATATATGTTCTTTACTGTGGTATGATATCTCATGGACATTTTGAGTGCGGAGACTCCGTGTTCGACATAACATAACACGGTCGTGGGGTGTGGGATATGTGTCCAACACTACATGATAGTTGGATATATCTTCAGATGCCTCTTTTCTGGTATTTGCTTAACAATTTGCTCCAGCAAGGGGAGGATCATATTCCTAATTTTTTGTGTTTACAATAAGCCTTGTTGATTTGTTTGGACATTTCACTAGAGGTAGGAATGTCAAGTATCTTATGTTACACATACACCCATTTCAGCACGGGGGTATACAAGAAGAATTGAACTTTTGTATAATTGAGCTGTTTCTCAGTGTCTTGAGATATTGGGGGATTTAAATCTATGTATTTATTTTTAGTAAATCTAAGTGAGTGTTTCCTTCTCTCAGAGGACAAGCATTGTGTACTACTGCAGCCGTCCTTGGTGGAAGGAGCTTGGCATCTCAAATATCTGAGAAAATAGTAATTCGGAAACTTGAATCTGTTTATCTTTTCATGTTGTAGTCATGGTTGTGGCAAGCAATTTGCAACATCCAAATTATATGTATATATTTTTTTTTCAGGTTGCACTCTCAGGTGGAGTTCTTTTCATTGTTTTTGGGATTCAATCCTTCCTTTCTACAGTTGAGTTATGACACTGATGATCTTGCTAATGGTTAGTAATATTCTTAATGCATTTATGTTACACATTTAAGTACGAAATATGCCTAGAGTTGTATGGTGGGAGAGAGAGAGAGAGAGAGAGAGACCTAATAGCATAGGGCTGACAAGATCTTAACCCGTGACATTTTATACCACAAAATAGAAGAATTTGTTTGTCAAGGAATGATTGTCGTTGAACTTAGGGTGTTCTATTAGTTGTGCTAGGGGGACTCTTCTAATTTAATTGCACCCATGCATTTCCCCCATGCACATACATACACACACGTCACATGATACAGAATGCTGCCCCTCTCTCCCCAAGGGGTAGGGGTTGAAAGATGGTTTGTTGAGCTGAAGAAATTATGTTTTAATTCTCGGTCAATAGAAAAAACTGATGAATTATCGGTATTTGGGAGAGTAATGATTTAATCTCTAATGAACTGTTTCAGAGAGCTATAACAGGTTTCACAAGATCAAGGCTATAACGTATTGCTGGCATCTTTGGCCTCACTATTTTGCGTTTGCCTCTTTACTTTGCCATGATGTCTGCCATTCTCATTATTTTTTGCTGAATTCAGATATAGTTAATCAGTTTAGGCATTTGAGGCATTCTATTCTTCTTCTAGCTTAGTGAAGGGGATTGAAAATTTGGTTTGAATGATCTTACATTTAAGATGAATAGTAAAATGTAGAATTGTCATACTTCTTAAGTAGATGATCATAGGGAATTTTATGTTCCCTGTACTCTGCTATGAAAATTTATATATATATATTTTTTTGTGTTGCAGGTAACATTTCAAGGTTTTCTGCAGTGGTTAGGGCCGCTGCTAAATGTATCAGATTTATCCTTTTTTGACGATTGTGATTCTTTTATAAAGCAGCGGGCAGCAACATTTGTTATACTGTGGCCCGTGACAATGACATATCACTGGGATCTTTATGTGTTATGAATCTTTAAAATTTGGATCTCTGGTATGAGTAGATTAAATATGAATTTGGCTCTTTTAATTTTTTGCATACACTTCGTAAGTTCATATATGAGTTTTCAACTATACCCATAATTATGAGATTTGCTTGAAACAAAAAATTCAACTCAAAGTACGGCTTTGTTCATTGGAAATGGAGTCGGATTATAATTTTGTCCTTAAATCATCGATTGTTTCGTTTTTGTTTGTGAAATTTTAAAATTATCTTTCGCTACTGCATCTATGCAAGTAATGAATGTTGATACAACAGACATGTTTTGTTTGCATGTCGGTTTGCGCTACAGAGAATTATCTTCAATAACCCGTTTCGTTCTATGCCAATATTCTTCTCTTCATTTACTATTTTTATATTTATTTTTTGCCTACTTTTTTTTCTTCTTCTTTTTTTTTTTATAAGTTTTAATTTTTTAATTTTTTTTATTATTATTTTTTTAATTTTAAAATAGCTATGTTAATAGGCATGAATATGCTGCGCGTGTATTAAATGACAAGTATTTCCTCTAAGTTCATCTTGAAAAATGTTAAATCTTGTACAAGCATTTCCTGTTCTTATACCATATTAAAATGATATGAAAATGAATTTTGTCATTAAGCCTAGGCCATTTTATAGAGATGTTTTTGATAAGTGCTCTGCGTATTAGATTTTACTTGTTGAGTAGGAATTTGAGTTTGCACGTTAGAAGAGTGTTAAATGATTAAATTTACAATTTTTTATAAGATTATGCTTTTAAAATAAATAGTGATTTAACCAAAAAAAAAATCTAAACAGGACAATATTACAGAATTTTTTTTTTTTTTGAACAGACAATATTAGAGATTGATTCAAGGCACATTGCACAATAATATGTACTAATAAAGGTCCATGGATAGGTTAGAAATACAATGTTTCAGCTTATTCAACATCATATGCCCTCTCAAAAAAAAAAAAAACATCATATGCTTGTACGTTTGCTCAAACACAGCCTTTACTTTCCATAGCCTAAGTGAAAGAGTTTGTTGCATTAATATCTCAGTTTTCAAATACTATTATTAGGGAATACATTTGGGCGTTAATGGACTGATGCATGGATGTCCCATAGTAGACTAAACAAGGATGAGCGCTGGGTAGCACGTGATGGAAAAGAAGCCACCGTGTTTCAAACAGTCTAATTGTGGTCTTCTCTCTCGAGCCGCTCCCCCCCAGGCCCCAAACAAACTCCTTTCTTTTGAATCCCCCATCATTAAAGCAAATGGAGGAGTTCTCCCTCCTCTCCTTCCTCCCCTCTCTTCTTCCTCTACCTTCTCTTTTCTTCCTTTGCCACATACACGCCCCTTCATCGGCCTCCCCACCGCCAGATTCACCACGAGCTGCTTCCTGCCGCCCTCTCGACAGGAGTGTGGGTCCCACACGCCGCACTCCCCAGTGGTGTCCAGTTCCAATTCTTTCATTCGAAAGCTCATCTCCGTCTCCTTTCTCAATAAAGTGACAATGATTATCTCTTTGATTTGAAGTTGTCACAGAGCATACTCCTTTATCCAAGAATGTGAGAAAAGGTGATCTTCATCGACCGTCTCATCGTAACCATCATGAGTGCACCCTTTTTTTAGCAGTTCATTCTTCATATTGCAATACATACCGCCATCATGACGGCCCACTCATTGGCTTTTTGGTAAAAAAAACTATGGGATCCGGATCTGTTTGAATCTATTTTCCATTTTATTTGCAAATTTAATTTCACGCAATGTATTAGTTGTTTTGGGGTGTTTGTTGAGGTCTCCTCCCCTTTGTTGGGGTCCCTTCCTCTTCCTTTTATAGCTTTATTTTGTTTTATTGTATCGGTTATATTGTTAGAAAAAGTGAAATGAAGATGATCAATGAACTAAGATTTTGTTTTTTTTTTCATCTAAACACATATGGTATCACGTTATTTAAAAATTTTAAATGACGTAACAACATATGCACCAATAAATTTGTAAAATTTAATTTTGACCATGTGATAACATATGCGCAAGTACCTGATAGCCCTCTTTAGCGAGTAGCTTTCTCCTCCACTACGTGCTGTATTATGGTGAAATCCTTTGGTCAGTTGAGTAATAAATGTTTGATGAGAATTTCTTCAGCATTTTGAGTTTCTAATTTAGTGAAAGTACTGTTCCTTATCCAATAAGATTTGTGGGTGGCATATGAAACGAGTGTGTACACCAGAGGTTAATGGGTCACCCATATGCCGTCTCGTCAAAAGTTATGGCCAATTTTTCTTTGCGCAAAGGTATGTATTTTATTGTCTAATTCAATAGAGATTTTAAATAATTTTATTGTTTAAATTGTTAGCAATTTAAATAGTGTATGTGAGAAAGTTTTTACTGTGCTCATATTTCGAGCAGATTTCGAACAGTCCGCTCATTTATTTATACATGTGAACTCCATAAAAAATTTTTATTTGCTATCTAAATAATTAGCAATTCAGATAACAAATTGATAAAAATTCGAATTTGGTTTAATTCTTCAGCTTCCATTAACCAGCCATTTCTTGTCGCTTTAAACCAACTTCGTTTGAAAATTGAACATCCATCATTACAAGTCCAACCCAAAGTATGTTAAAAAATACCATATGTGACACACCTATACTTTTTCTTCCCCGACTGAGCTGGAACACTGAAGCTTGAATTTGGTTATCATTACTCAATATAAAAAAATTATCCTCTTTTTTCTTTGGGCAATATAAATAATTATCTTCAATCATGTTTCTTGGCATCGATCACTTTCCACAACAACTTTTTTTTTTTGTCTTTCTTTAAGAATCTTTCAGGTAAATGAAAGGGATTGCATTTAAAAAATAAGCATGCGTTTGTCCTAAGCTTTATCTTAATTGTTCTAAGCCACTTAGGGTAAATTTGATACGCGAATGACTATTCATTAGAAAAAATAAATAGTTTTTATTAAAGATGAAAAAAAAATTAAAATAGAATAACCTTAGTGTTAGAATATAGTGTTAGACTTTTAAGACACGTTTGGTACACGAAATGACTAGTCATTCCCTCATGGCTAATCAATTTCAAACATTTTATTATTAATAAAAGCTATTTCTTAGAATAGTCATTCCGCATACCAAATATAATCTTAGAGTATATGATAAAGATAGATCCATGTCATATACTCTAACACTTAGAATAGTCATTTCTTAATGGGCTATAAGAATGGCTATTTTAAAGTTATTCAATTTCACATTCTTTCATTCACAATAAAACCTATTCATTTTTTTTAATAGAATAACTATTATTCATACCAAACATGCCCTTAGAGTAAGGCGACTCTCTCATTATCCTTTTGGTCAAGAAACTATGAGACTGGATCATTTTAGATTCATTTTTTGTTTTGGTTTTAATCTTACACTATATGACTGTATTAGGGTTTTTGTTGAGGTCCTTCACCCCTCCCCAGTCTTTTTGTAGTTTTGTTTGTTAGTATATTCACAATAATAACAAACTTAATATGCTAAATATGCAGCGAAAAAAGTAAAGTGATTTAGGATTACCTCCAACCATTTTTGTTCAAGCGAAGTAAAATTCTTCCAAATGTAGAACAAGCAGCCTCTAGCAATATGAAACAAATAAAAATAATATAGAAGTATATTTTGACCTATTCCCAACCTTAAGCCGTATTGATAGAATACATAGGCACTGTATTTATAAGCTAGGTCAGGGACCCTCAATCAATTCATTAGCTTTAATTATTCCTCCCATCAAGAAATAAATTGATTTGAAATTAAATAGATTGCAATAAGATCAATTTTGATTCCATATGAGCTCTTTATTTGAAATAAGTAAATTAAACACCGTAATTATAATTATGAAACATAATTATATGTGACATAAAGGGTATAAATAGAATATCTAACATTATTTTCTATTAAAATTATAGTTATCTGCTAAAAAAATAGAAGTCACTTTGAGTGTATGTGGATTTTGAAGGATCTGGTTATAGCTTCACGCTAATGCTTGTCAATCTTGTCACATCATGCTATCTCTAATGTTTAGATGTGCAAGCTCTCTATAATTGCACGATTGTCTCTATGGATGGTGATCGAATTATATTTACAGTCAATTTGGATAGTTAATGAGAGATGGTCTTAATGGGTCTACGTATTCAAGCATGTGTTTAAGCAGTCAAAGATGCAGAGCCCACTATTATAAACAGGTAAATCCTATTGGATCATTTACTTATGCATCTGAATTCGGTCAACGAATTGCAGCCAATCTCAATCACATATCCTACCATAAAACTCCCACACTCGTACATTACATGTTTATCTAAATTCTGTGTTTTCTTTACAACTTTAACTTGGTTACATAATAGAGAATCCAAAGGAATGTTGGTTTAATACATTAGCTCTAATGTGAAGTGTTGCGAAGATAAAGGGGTTGAATCCCAATCTTAAAAACAAAATAAAAACAGTAACTTTGATGCCCTGCATGGTCTTGTACGAAGAGATGTTCTCTAATTACTATATGAAATCCAATATTAAAAATTTATAAATGAAGTATCAGTGAATGTCCTTTTCTTTTCATGTACTTTTCAGCAACCAAACAAAAACTAGCCTTTTTAAAGTTGTGGTATATATCTTTCTCTTTTTCTTTTTCTTTGCTTTTACAAGTCTGTCTGATAAAAGAATCTTACAGAGAAAACTTTTTAAGTATTCTTCTCATTCATCCCCAATTTCTTATCAATAGAGCTGGACATCCCATGGAAATTGAGCTATGTATTTCATATGCATATAATGGATGATGCATAATGGATCTACTCTATTAATTTAATGTTAAAATGTTAATTAAATAATTAAATACACATCTTCTTATTAGCTTAAGTTTTTATTACAATTGGTGATTTAAAATAGTATTAGAGCCGAGATCGTGATCAATTTGATACTTGACTCTTAATAGTTTACCTTATTTTAATTAAAATATTTTACATATCTAGTCTCGTTAAATTGTTAATTAAATACATTTATTTTTATTAACTTAAACTTATAGGACAATTGATGATTTAATATTCGATATTAAACAGGTACATAGAGAAAGTCATCGGAAGAATGAGTTTAGTACACTCAATAACATTTTCCATCCAACAACATAATCACCACAATTTATGTGTAGAAGCTGTATGTGGAGGCATCAGTNAATTTGGATAGTTAATGAGAGATGGTCTTAATGGGTCTACGTATTCAAGCATGTGTTTAAGCAGTCAAAGATGCAGAGCCCACTATTATAAACAGGTAAATCTTATTGGATCATTTACGTATGAATTCGGTGAACGAATTGCAGCCAATCTCAATCACATATCCTACCATAAAACTCCCACACTCGTACATCACAAGTTTATCTAAATTCTGTGTTTTCTTTACAACTTTAACTTGGTTACATAATAGAGAATCCAAAGGAATGTTGGTTTAATACATTAGCTCTAATGTGAAGTGTTAGGAAGATAAAGGGGTTGAATCCCAATCTTAAAAACAAAATAAAAACAGTAACTTTGATGCCCTGCATGGTCTTGTACGAAGAGATGTTCTCTAATTACTATATGAAATCCAATATTAAAAATTTATAAATGAAGTATCAGTGAATGTCCTTTTCTTTTCATGTACTTTTCAGCAACCAAACAAAAACTAGCCTTTTTAAAGTTGTGGTATATATCTTTCTCTTTTTCTTTTTCTTTGCTTTTACAAGTCTGTCTGATAAAAGAAACTTACAGAGAAAACTTTTTAAGTATTCTTCTCATTCATCCCCAATTTCTTATCAATAGAGCTGGACATCCCATGGAAATTGAGCTATGTATTTCATATGCATATAATAGATGATGCATAATGGATCTACTCTATTAATGTTAAAATGTTAATTGAATAATTAAATACACATCTTCTTATTAGCTTAAGTTTTTAGTATAATTAGTGATTTAAAATAGTATTAGAGCCGAGATCGTGATCAATTTGATACTTGACTCTTAATAGTTTACCTTATTTTAATTAAAATATTTTACATATTATCTAGTCTCGTTAAATTGTTAATTAAATACACTTATTTTTATTAACTTAAGCTTATAAGACAATTGATGATTTAATATTCCATATTAAACAGGTACATAGAGAAAGTCATCGGAAGAATGAGTTTAGTACACTCAATAACATTTTCCATCCAACAACATAATCACCACAATTTATGTGTAGAAGCTGTATGTGGAGGCATCAGCNAATTATATTCCGGAAGCCGCCAATTGTGGATGCCAACATGATGAAAAGTCCAACGTATATGCTAGCCTGAAATACAAAAACTTGTGTCAGTGAATAAATATTTGATTAATCACCCAAAGAAGAAATGAATGCTGCTTCTGTAATATCGATTTAATTACCCAATTGATGAACCATTTGGTGCTAAATCTTTTTGGTTTCTTGATCACCAGCCACATAATACTGGGTAGCTGCAACAATGCTCATATGAATCAACTCTTTCGGTAGTAGTGCAGGGTACAATTTAATAAGAAAAAAAAAAAACCAGGATTGAAGCTTACAAAATACGAAGTGGGAGCAAAACCAAATCCGCCAAAGAAACCAAGAAGATCCCCAAAGAAAGGGAAGGTGACTCCAATGAATAATGTAAATGCTGCAATATTATTTGAGGAACTTAGTAGTTTCAATTAATGGAGTGTCTGAAAAAATTAATATCTCTCTCTCTGTTTCTCTGTCTCTCTCAGATTCTGTTCCTTGAAATGGCAATGAGAACCTCACCTACATAAGCAGATCGAGTGATGAGTCTGAGTAAAATTCCTGGTGGGAAATTCACCTTTTTCACCATCATCCTCTCCAGCAAAGCAAACACAGGCATAGCATACACCTACAAAATATTCTTCATTACATTTTGCTGCACTTCTCATCTACTATATATATATATATAAAAACCAATTAAGAAGCATGAATTCGTACCTGGTAGCTGCCTATGACATGGATGACCACCATTAGGTTAGCAGAGGCAATGAGCCACGTAGGTTTCTGGAGATTCATCAGCACATTGTCATCAACATCTTGGCCGAAGGCCCAGTATCCAATAAGGGCCACAGGGAAATAGCAAATTGCATTGATAAAATAGGCCCCAAGTGCACCTTTCCACATGGGTACTTTTGAAGGCTTCTCAGGAGTTGATGGAATGGTGGCCTGAATTTCGAGTGCCACTGCATGGCCAGCAAATGCAAACGAGATTTGACCCAGTGCATTGAACACACGAAACACGGAATCCGCTGAGCTTGTTTTTTTGTATGCGTAGCTCACATTGCTGATCTGCCCTCTACTCAAGCAACCCACCCAGGCTATAGTTGAATAACTGCAATATATCAGAAACCACCAACTCAGTAAGATTTATTTAATCTATCATCTTTCAATATTCAACATGGTTGTATTCTACAGTAAATAATTTTTTTTTTTTTTTTTATTAAAAAAATTCATCTCCCCACATCTAAAATCATAGTTCCTCCCGTAGCATATAGGTCTCATATAAGCTTTCTCACATTAATTGTTAAATTACGAACAATTTAAACAAATAATTGCTATGGATCCTTATCCGTCTAGGTATGTCTAGTACACGCATCTTTTTCCCAGTTGAGCAGCCTATCTTTTCTCGGAGTGCTTCATGATTCGATCCGCTTTATGCACCAAAAGTTCAAAACCTCTTTCTTTTGTAGCAAAGATGATATTTTTATATCCTTGAAAAATGAAACGTGAGCCTAGCAGAAGGATAAGTACCTACCGAAAATAATAAGAAATTTCCTGGTGCTAACCTATATATAGACAAGAAGCATAAAGTGTCCATGTTAAGGGAAACTATTTGTTTACTCCAAAAACGTTCTATGACCAAAACAGTAGTTTTCCTTATCTGGTATCTGACTGTACAAGGTTGGATTTCAACTTCATAGATAGTTCATGTATAGGTCTGGGGATGCATGATCTATGAGCTGGCAAAGTTTGCCTCAAAAAATCAAGATTTAGAGATGCCTGAATCAAGGCCGGAACCTCGTGCCACCATTATTACTAAGTTATTCTATGAGGATTCGAAGCTTTGGCCAACAATTATTTTTAGTAAAATTTTGGTCACTTTTACCAGTATAGAACAACTACAACAATTTATACAAACTTGGGTTGTGTTTACTTCAATTCTAAGGAAGAGTGAGGGCTTCCAAAGATTCTCAATCCATCAAAATACTTTCTTTCCCTTCTACTCTTTTTCTTTTTGGGTGCTCTTTTGGCTTAGAAAAGTAAAAATTACTTTTGAAGTGAAGAAAAAAAAAGGACTCAAAGTAAGAACTAGCTAGGTACGTGCCTTAGTGACATGACTGCTGCTGCTAGTGAAACGCCGGCAACAGAATTGAAATTGGGAAGCTGAGACAGGAAGAAATGGATAGCCCCAAAGATCAAGATCCAGTACGATTGCTTGAGCTGTGTGCAATTGGTGCACGTCATCTCCATAAACTTCTTTAAGCACTTCCCTCCCGTCACCATATACACTATGTCACAGCCCACCTGGACGATAAGTTGCTGCGGAAGCACAATCCACGGCCCCAGTTTTGGGCCAAAGGCATGTCGGCCCAGGTCAATGTATCGGTCAAACCGAGTCCCTGGAACGCATTCATGGAGTTGTATCATCTGCCACATTGTGTTCAAGGTCATGCACCATGATAACGCCAAAACCATTGTCCCTGGACCCCTGAAAAAGGAGATGATATATTAATTAAAATATCAAAAACAGACATTTACTAGTTTTAGTATTTCTTTCTAATATATATATATACCATCCTAAGTAGGCCATGGCATAAGGCAGGCTGAGCACTCCTGCACCAATCATGGCGGTGACAGTGTGAAAGGTTGAGTACCACCATTTGGCTCTGCGAGAGGTGTCCTCCTCTATCCATTTGTTGTCTGAATTATCAACTTCCTGCAAGAGTTCATAATTTGCATACAACAGTAATTAAGGAATCTAGTTAATTAAGGAAATGAATAACAAGGGACGTCGATCGTCATCGTGTGCTTACCTTTGGAGAAGAAGCTGAAACCATTTCTGCAACCAATTAAAAAAGGACTATCAGAAGTCAGACCCTTTCAGAGTTGGATTTCCATGATGATCTTCATGTATATGTAGTGGTTGGTGCCTCAAAGTGTGTGATGGAATAAAGTGAAAACTGGGAATTTTGCATTGCTTAGCCCCACTTTTCCTCTTTTAAGGCTATTATCAAATAAAAGGGAAGTGATGGAGGATTCGGATTCCAGATAGAGCTTTTATGGGGTCCATCAACCCTAATAGAGGGCAAACTGCTCAAGACATGTTTAGACAAGTGAGTTTTATAGAAGCTCTCTCACATTTTACTAGAAATATCTATTCATGAATAAACTTAAAAGTGTCGGTTGAAATAGCAAACCACTCATTATTTGGCAAAATGATATTAACTTAGTAGCTAATTATGTAAAGTGTGGATTAGAAGGCCCTAATGGAGAGCGAACTGCTCAAAACATGTTTAGGCAGGTGAGTTCTATAGAAACTTCTTCACATTTTACTAGAGATCTTTATCCGTGGATAAACTTAAAAGTGTCGGTTGAAATAGCAAACCATTCATTATTCGGCAAAATAATATTAACCTAGTAGCTAATTATGTAAAGTGTGGATTAGAAGGACAAAAATAAAAATAAAATGTAAAGTGCGATGACGTGAAGTATTTGCCAAGCACTGTCCTCTTCTATTGGCATTGAATCTACCCATTAATCCTGGCTTTCTACATGGTGGGAAACTATGTCATGTGAAGAATCATGTCCGTGAGAGTTAGCTTTAATTTGGGTCATTGCAATGAGGTGTTGTGAAAATACTGCACCTACTTGATTGATTGTCAGGGAATAGGGGGGACATTGATGGCAATTTCTTATTTTTTGGACTAGAACCAATCATGGGAAATTTTGTTGGTTGATGAATTGGATCCCATCCTATAATCATTACACTTGTAGCAGTAGCTTTATATAAAAGGGCCATTAGTTTCAAGAATAATGATTAAAGTCAGGAAGCTGCTTGTTATGTCAAAGTTGGTGGAGGTCTTATTCAATTCTTTCCCTCGCAAGTGTCCCCAGTGGCTTTGGAGGCCGAAAGGTGACTGCTTGGCATTGCTTACCACAAAAATATAGACAAATTTATAATAGGGAAAAGTCCACGTACACCCCTTAAACTACACCCAATTGACAATGTTCCTCCCAAACTTTCAATTGTGACATGTCCCCCCAAATTACCAAACAAATGACAATGTCTTCCCTAAGGACGAAAATACCCTTAATAAAATAAAATAAAAATTTCTTTTAAAAAAAATAAAACTAATTTTTTTTTAAAAAAAAAAAACACAACAATTCAGAAGAGCTAGAAAAAGACTAAAGCTAAAAATAAAAAATAAAAAACAAAACCAAAACAAAATTATTTTTTAAAAAAAAAAACTACAAACCAATTGACAAATTCAAGAATAACAAAAAAAATTATAAACATTTTCGTTTAAAAAATTATAATTATTTTTTTTTAAAAAAATTATATTTATTATTATTTTCGAATTCATAAGGATTAGAAAAAACTAAAACTTTTTATATAAAAAAAAATAGCAAATTTTTTTTATATAAAAAAAATAAAAAAATAAACACTCCAACCCAATTAGCCAAATTCAAAATTTTAAAAAAATTATAAAGATTTCATTTTAAAAAATAAAATTAAAAAAATGGTATTTGATCTTATTGAAAAATCTGTATGGTTATATTTGTCTTTTTGTGGTCATTAGGGGGACATTGTCATTTGTTTGGTAATTTGGGGGGGGACATTGTCACAATTGAAAGTTTAGGGAGACATTGTCAATTGGGTGGTAGTTTGAGGGGGTATGTGGACTTTTCCCATTGATAATATTTTGCCTAATCTTACTTTGACATTGTCGTCAGATATACATCACATACAGTAAGCATGGATTCAGGTTTAAGACTCTACTCGGCTACTTTCTTCCCTTGCTAATTTTCCATTTCTTATTGGCAGACCACTAGACCTAACCTCATTATGCTTCTTCTAAAATTCTTTTTGGTGGGAATTTTAGAGTTTACAAAACCTGTCAAGCGTGCCATAGCGACAGAGTTGGAGTTCATGGCTTTCTTGGTGCTTGTGGAATCTTCACCAAAAGTCTGCAGAACTTGCCAGAGCTCTTGCGACATTAGCCTACCACATCACTTTTTATTTTATTTTTTCTCAATTTCAATAAATGGCGGTTTCCCAAAAGTGAAATTCATGAGACAAGGCACTCTTTGGAATGTGATATATGAGTATTTTATCGTTGATTCATCAACTCAATTCTTGCGATTGGACCATGAGATTGATCCAAACTCTGAAGCTTATCTCTCAACAATATAATTACCCCAAACTATGTCACCGTGAATAACTATATGATTCATGAGTGTATTTTGTGCCTCACTTGAAGAAAATCAACCATATTCACAAAAGAAAAGTATCTGCTAAAATGAGCTCGCATTGGTTTTTTCAAAATCAGAACATCAGCGTATATGTAGCCCTAGATGGTTTTTGTCAATAACCGACTATAGTGCTCATAATAGCTTCATGAGATCCATTGTTCTAGAGGTTCTATCTGACGGTTAACCAAGTTCTGTATAATCTAAAATACTACGTCCTGGACAAGTCAAAGCTCTAATTAACTCATAAAGCCCCCTCCAGGTATGTTAGGTGGCCCTTGTGATGAAACTTGTCCCTGTGAAACTAGTTGTGACCTGCCTGGACCTTGAACATAACCTTGACTCATTCCAGTCCCAACCATTTGTTGCTGCTGTGGAAGCTGTTGCTGCAGCTGCTGCAGTTGTGGAAGCTGCTGCTGCGGTTGAAGCTGTGAGAGTGATTGCTGTTGTTGCAGTGGTTGTTGCGGTTGCAGCTGCGAGAGTGGTTGCTGCTGTTGCATTTGTGGAAGTTGCTGTTGTTGTTGCAGTTGCGGAAGCTGCTGCTGTTGCTGCAGCTGCGGAAGCTGCTGTTGTTGCAGTTGTGGAAGCTGCTGTTGTTGCTGAAGTTGTGGAAGCTGCTGCTGTTGTTGCAGTTGCGGAAGTTGCTGTTGTTGCAGCTGCGGATGCTGTTGTTGTTGTAGCTGCTGATGTTGTTGCTGTTGCATTTGTTGTTGTTGTTGCTGTTGACTGGGTATTTGTGGCTTAAACACAACCATATCCTGATTCCACAGATATTATGGCTGAATTAAATTGCAAAGTCTCAGTAATTCTACATGGTTGATCCACAAACTTATTTTAAAGCCTCCACTCATTGGATTCAATATTAAGGATTGGAAAAAAAAAATTGCAAAGGGAACCATCGGATGTAAAGTTTAATCTTAAATTTTGCAGAAAAAAGGTCACTTGTTATTTTTCATGTCGCTTTCGATTTTGACAGATCATTGCAAAATTGTTGTTAATGTGAGAGCTCAGAGTAAGTGGCTGTAAAATAAAGATTTTCCTGATAGGCTATGCTGAACAAAATCTCGGCCGATTGATAATTGAAGATCGCAAAAAATCTTACCCCAGGAAAAAGCATTCCAATCAAGCGGCAGGCTTTGTCAGAAACAGATAGCAGCAACGTCTGGGATGGTAGTTGAATGACTGCACACTAAAGAAAAGAAAATTGAAAGTTCAGCATTAAAGGATCCCAGCAAACAGATAAAAGCATGGTTTCTCATTACAAAATTGGATACCTTGAGCTATTTAAAATTCAAAATTGTGGTGACCACACCACCACCCCTATCTAGTTTGGGTGGCCATCAGAGTGGCCGTGCGGCCACCCCACCTTTATTGGGGTGGCCGCACAGCCAACCCTCTCCTTTGTTGGGGTCTCTCTCTCTATTTTTGTGATCTTTTTATAAATAATATGTCAGCCCCTATACCTGAAAAATTAAGCATTTATTTTCTCATAATATTCCTACAATGTGTGAAAAGTTTTCTAAAAAATGTGTTGTGGTTTGTTTTTTGAAAAGTGTTTTTGGTTTTAAAAGAGAAAAATATTTTTTCTTTTTTATGAAGGGGAACCCTTCTAAGGCAAGGCCACTTCGTGTAACCACCACTGTCAAGCAAATCTCGAACTCGTATAAAGCGCCCTCTCCACACAAATCACTTTTTGAAACCATTACCAAACATAGCCCATATATCCGCTATGTAACAGTCATCTTACTTCTCTTGTTCATCCATCTGCCTTAAGGCTAACATAGCCAAGACACTACCTCTAAGTGTTGGGCATTTTCTATAGGAAATACACGGGAGAGAAGGGGCGAAAGCTCATCTGGACTATAATCACCATTAAGCCTGCTACATATTTACCCATTAAAGTCTGTTAAAGGTCTAGACAACTTCCTCAACAAATTCACAATTTATATGCTCTTTTTGCCAACTTATAGTGGATCCCCATTATAGCATCATATTTCACCTGAATTTACTTATGCACAGCCAGGTAGATGCACAAATATGATAACCAAGAAATAGATCAGTTCTAGATCCATACAAGAAAATACTGCTGAACAACAGAGGAAAAATAATTTAATACATTTAATCATATATTGTTTGGGGGCATAATAGGAAGATATTATAGTAGCACGTAATTCATCATATTTTGACAAGAACAAGGTCAACTGGATCAAACTATAAAATTGGCTACACTTATCCAAGAAAGAACACCCCCCCCCCCCCACCCACACACACACACACACAAAAAAAAAAAAATTATAAACTTACTAGCTTCTTCTCTTGCAGTTGTCCAAGAAACCCATGCTGATTCATTGCACGAAAAACTAAAAAGTCTGCCTTTCCCACATATTGCCTAATATTCAACACGATGAAGTTAACAAGCTAAAAAAATAACAAATCCAGACAGATAAATGAACAGAGATGTGAACATAAGTAGACAAATTGAATTTTTTTCACTAAGAAGAAATTACCTATTATTCATGTGGTCCTGTGATATAAGCCGAACTATTTGCATTGTTGGTGGCCAGTTTGCAGCAAGCCTGAAAAGCACAGGAAATATACATGCCAGTAAACATAGATAGTCTTCTAGGGACTTCTAAACAAAGAATCCAAAACTTTTCCAACCAAAATAAAGTTTCTTTTCGAAATGCATAAACTAGGAAAGCCAAATAGAGAACTAATACCAATCTCATAGTCTTTATGTCAGGGTATTGAAAAACGTATTAAAAGTTTTTAGGCATCACCCAGTCATCCACTTTGTTCATGACTAGAAATACTAGATAATGCATTTACAGGTGCTAGCAAAATATCAGAGCTTATGATAAGTAGTATATACTACTTTAAATGCAAAATTTATAGATTAATAAATTATAGTCTTTTACTGACCAAAAGTCAATCAAATAATTTAGCAAGGGAGTTAAAAAGGCAAGTAGCATTAGAATGACTTTAATGAACTTTTCTTTTTGAGTCTAGTGTAAACTAAAGATTGATTTTAATGTCAAAGCACTTTAGTGAAACTCTTTGTGACAGCAACTTCAAGTACTTCAAGACTTTTTTTGGAAGAAATAATATGATACTTCTTGGACTTACGTTTCAGAAGATGTAGCACTCCTGTAACCCTGTCACAAAGAATTGAATTATAAGGTCTATGAATCTAATAAGATAACATAAAAGCCCAATAGATTAGAGCAAATGTAAAAAATGAAAAATATTTGAAAAAAGCTTTATGCATAAATTTTTATTAGGCACTTGAAAACATTATACATTACAACAATTGCCAAAAAAACACGTTCCTCAATATTGAATGAAAAATTATGAAGTGCTTCGAACATACTTCCAGTCTGGTGATAAAGACTGGCTGTCCTTGTCTCTGCCCAGATAAATTTCCCTGCAAGTTCATTGTATAAGAAGATTATTGATTACATAATTACACCATATAACATTATGAAGAGACTGCCACAAGTCATAATTTTAAAGGATAAGTTTGAAACCTTCCCCCAATGTTTGCATTTGAATTGGACCACGCAAGTACAAACAACAAATTATAAGAAAAATAATATCAAATCACAAGGCATAGATGATGTAGCTGATATATTTTTCTTTTGTTTCCTCAACCAAACCCAAGAGAAAGAGGTGTGTAAATAAAAAATATTTCAAACTAGGATATATTATCTTGCATTCAATAATATTTCAGGAGTGTACTCCGCAAGGAAATGGAGATTTTAATCTTTTTTGACTTGGTGAGAAACAGGAAGGAAATTAATTGGCCTAAAAACTTTAATAGCATTACAGTAACTTAGGTGGAGGTGTTCCCGGGGAAAAGAATATATAAGGCTGTTTTGACCTTCTCAACTTTATGACAGGAGATGGGATATTTTAGTGGAAATACTTAAACTATCCTCTCTGTTCTATTAGCTTGGATGGGCATAGAGTATGAGAATTTTTTATTTTTTTCGAAAACAATGAGACTCCATCTCTAAGAAGAATAAAATTACAAGGATATTATGCTAATTTTCAAAAAATGACATGTTTTGGTCGTTTTGTTCAAGGAGAACAGAAATAGATCAAGGAGGCTCTAAAAGATCTGAGATCTTATACCAAGCAGACATATCTGTTCACATCCACGTTAATCAATTCCTTCTAATTCCCCACTGCCCCACCCAAAAAAGAAAAAGAAAATCATGTATTGCAGATAAATGATGCCCCTCTCTTGGGAAAAGAACAGTAGGGATATGCAAGTTCCTCCGAAATTGCAAAAGCGTAAAACTGAACATCCATTCCATAATCAAGTAAAATAAACATGGGAGTGAAATTTTAGAAACTTAACCACAAGCAATTTGAAAATTTAATCTCGATCTTTTCCAAATACATACACTAGACTTACCTCCCAGACTTTCACATATTTGGATTGTGCTGATTGCAAAGCACTTGATGTTTGTTGTGACAAAGGCATATTGGCTGCTGAGTTGTTGTTTACACCAACAAGTGATTGCATCCCTGATTGTACTTGTTGAGGCATTCCTGGAGTAGGAATCATTGTTCCATTTCCAGAAGAAACAACTGATGGCCCAAGACCACTCATCATGTTTTGGTTCATGCCAATTCCACTTTGGGCCATTTGTACTCCTGAAAGATTCCCTTGGTTCATGCCAGGTACTGATTGACCCATACTAACACCTCCTTGGAGATTACCATTACCCATTGGTTGAGAGATCCCAAGGTTAGAATTTCCAGAGACATTAGAAGTTGCTGAAGTGAATGAACCAAGACCAGAGTTTTGTGCAACCTGTCCAGTCCCTGTAAGAGCCCCAGACCCACTTATTGATGTAATACCAGATTGTCCAGATGAAAATACATTTTGAGAAGCAGGCACAGAAGATGCCATTCCACTGGATATCATATTTGACATATGCATGGATATAGGAGTTTGACCCATTGATTGAAGTCCTATAGAGGTTCCTCCAGTAAGGGCTGCAGAGTTCATTACTTGTCGTGCTTGAGAGAGGTTGTTCAGAATGTTCACATTTGCTGGAGCAGGACCAACAGGACGTACAGATTGTGGCACACCACTAACTATAGGCTTCAAATCTTGCACATTGTCATTATTTGTGATCATTTCTTGAGATGCAGAAGATGGTGAAGAAGTTTGTAAGCTTGGGACTGCTTGAGAAGCAGCTCGTGCAACAGATGGAATATGTGAAAATGCAGGTCCAGCTACCATGGAAGGTCCAGTGCTTGGCTCCTGAAGAAATACATTATGAATTCATGACAATCTGCATAACTATTATAGGAACAGAAAATTAAAGTGAAGGACACGCTCGTCTTACAATTTTCACGGTAGCAGGGGGGACATTTCCGACAGATACTGGTTGCCTGTTCATGAGAGATCCATTCACTGAAATCAATAAGGGAAAAGTAAGTCCACTACCAAGCAGGATATGACGCAAGAATTAACCATTTCTCATGATTAGCCTACCAAACTATTAGCCAAAATGTCTTGGGCATATACCTGCCATTTGAACTATGGCTAAAATTCACAATCCACCAAAAAAAAAAGCCAAAAAGTTTAGGGATTACAGTTAATAAAAGTACAAACTTCTTGCACAAACACAATTTTCTTCCAGGTAGATTGCTATGTGTTTCATATTTTGAACTAGTTTGTTCTTACAATCCAAGAATAGTTAAATATGTACAGATTATTAGACCATTATGAACTCTTCAGTAAAAAAAAAAAAGATTGATATTGTTCACAAAATTTCATTAATAAGAGAAAAATAATTTTGCAAGAGAGAGAGCATGATGCTCAGGTCAAACAGTATTACTTTTTAAATTTTGCCACTAATGCTTGAGTCATGCTCAGTCTGGTACTTCACATTGGTTCTCCAATACCAAGAGTGACATAATAACACTACAACTACAAAACCTAGAATTGCTTCCTTTATAATGCAAATATGATAGGACTTATCACCCATAACTACAAACATGAGACTTAATCGTGATGAATTTGTAGACTAAGACATGGAGGGGAGGATAGAATGGGTTGGAGCCTTTCCAAAAGGGATAAATTTGAAGTGAAGTCATTCTATAAAATGCTAACTAGCCAAGATGGCCCTTCTTTTCCATGGAAAAGTATTTGGCGAGTCAAGACTTCTTTGCGGGTGGCGTTCTTTGTGTGAACAGCAGCGCTTGAAAATTTTTTTATGATGGATAATTTGCGAAAGATGAATGTTATAGTGGTGGTGTGGTGTTGCATGTATAGGAAGAGTAGGGAATCCATTGACTATTTATTGATTCATTGTGAAGTCGCAAGAGAACTTATATTTTTAATTTGTTTGGTGTCGAGTGGTTATGGCTGCGATGGGTGATTGATTTGTTGAATAGCTAGGAGGGTCAGGTTGGGTGTGGTACAGTTAGGAAAGTATGGCGGTTGGCTCCATTGTGCTTATGGTGGGTCTTTGGCATTAGAGGAATGTTCGAAACTTTGAATATGTAGAGATATCAGTAACAGAGTTGCAGAAGATTGTGCTTTACACGTTATATACTTGGATAATTGCACATCTTAGTTTACTTGTTTTTAATTTTGCAGATTTTTTGACTTTTTGTCGTTCATTTTCCTTAGATTAGAGGTTCTCTTGTATACTTCCTGTGTACTAAGGTTGCGCCCCTATGCAATTACTCATTAAAAAAAAAAATTGTAGACTAAAAATTCAAGCTTACTAGTACATAGGTGGAATAGATACTGTGAAGGAAACCTTGATTAATCTTTTTCTTTCTAACACACAAACCTAGTTGGAACTTGGCAATTGCATGTGATGGGAGAAGGGATGAGCAGGTTTAAATCCATAAACAACCTGATGGAATAGAAGTTGGAGGCGGCCCTGTGACTGAAGTAACAGAAGCCATGTCCACTTTTACAGGACTCTGATTTGAAGGCAAACTCGTAATTCCAGAACGACTTAAAGCAGCACGAGCCTCCATAAAATTCTCCGAGATTAGAACAAGAAACTGAGGGTTTTTGACATTGTCAACTGGTGGATCTGCTGCTCGGGGATTGCGCTTTCCCTGAATTAACAAATTAATGTAGTAAGTAACATGACCAGCTTCCAGTGAGCAAAAATGTTTCAGTGATTCCCTCTGGTTTTCACCAAAAAAAAAAGCATTGTTTGGATTGTAGCCAACTATGAAAGTTAAGCTGATTTATAGATTCAGACGGTGTTTTTATTCAGACAAGCCTCACATAACAAACATACACTATATGTTTGTACAAACCAAGAGTAGGCAGACAAATAAAAAATTGCACTAAACTCGAGATCGTAATTGGTGAACAGTGAGAAGTTCAGCTGAGGTGCTGATTGGCCTAGATATAAATTTTTTGGCAAGCTCAAAGCAGAAAACAACAATAAAACAAGAAATTGGATAGAACTATCATCGTTACCGCATTGTATATTGCTCTAACTTTAGGAAGTTGTTTTGGACAAACGACTGACAGAGAAACAGAGCACTGCATGGAAAAATAAAGATCGGTTACTTCAAGATGTGCAACCTTCATTTAAGAAAAAAAAAAAAACTACTAATAAACTAGGATAAGAATGCTAAAAGGTACATGAACAAATGATTTAGCAACTGTTTCAGCATCAGATGAACGGCTTTCTGTTTGTTCTTCCATATTTTCACTCTTGTCCAAATTTTGCACCTGCGGCCGATAAACTGGCGTGGGCAACGGATAAGGGTTACTAGCAGCAACAAGAATGCAATGCCTTTGAGCATCCAAGTTTTGTTGATTTTGGTTTCCATTTGGTGGAATAGGGAACATCTGAAAAAAAACATCAAAAGAAATAGTAGATATCCAATTAAGGGCTGTGCATAAGAAACTGTAACAATACAAAGCAAATTTTAACTTTTATTCAGAGATTATAAGGCATATTCTTTGCAATTTGGATTTTGCATCTAAACCAAATAGTGTGCATCTTTATAGTAATGGATCAATAGTTACTTGGTAATACATACAGCAAAACAATAATATGCTTCTCCAAACTATTCATCATATTCATCTAATCAACAGTATGACCATGAAAAAGGAAGCAGGAACAAGAATAGTGATTAAAAATCTATCTTCCCTGAATGAGATCAATGGCAAAACTAGAAATGCAGCAATAGAATATATAACCAATAGCTCATACAAATGAGAATAAGGCGAAATCATTTAGGACTATCACCACAATCACAATGCACTGCTAAACCAAGACTATAGACTGAGGAAGGTTGTTTTGAGTAAGGGCCTGGAGAAGGCCTAGAAAAAGGAAAAAATAATAGTAATAATAATAATAAAAAAGAGGAAAAAACAATAGGGGCTGAGGTAGAACCACAACCAACCTTTTGGACAACTTTTACTTACATTCATGAGAATAAAGAGTCAATACAATTTAGTAAGAGAATAAGAATAAGGCAGTTATGATTTGGTCCTGTATAACGATCTCACTAACCCAAAGAGAGATGCAATTCAAGTTGAAGATGCTACAAGAAAAAGGGGAACACCAAATGATCCAAGACTGTGATTAGAAAATCTAAAATCTGTGATCTAACAAAGCATGCAGCCTTTGATAGAGCAAACTGATGAAAAGATTGATGTAGACAGCACCTAACAGCCTTGCTTTCATTTTTATGCTTTTTTGTTTTGAGAAGAATGATCATGACAATAGGATGAAGAGAACGTTATAATCCCTTTCAAGATGCACAAAAGTCTCTCATATTTGCATAAGTACAAATTGAGTCATGAAAAGTACTACCAATTATAATTAGTAAACTTGTCAATGCCTCCAGCTGTCTAATAGCAAGTGCCAACAAGTGATGAGAGTTTTAATCAACAACCTAGTATGGAAGCAATGAAATCACACTAAACGTAATCATAAAATCTACCAGGTGTCAGTTGCAATCATCATCAATAAACCTAGCAGCAGCTTCTTGGCCGTCTACCTGGAGGAAGTCAGAAAATTCTAGAACTGATTCTCTTCCTTGTCTATGGTAAACAATAGGGGGAGTAAAATGTGGAGATAGTTTTCAAGCTCCATGGGAACCTAAACCAAGGCCTCTGCCACATTTTACCACCAAACCATGTGGCATCTCTGGCAATAGACTCAGAGCATCTCTGGCCCTGGAGGGTGTATGACTTGGAAGTCCATTGCTTAAAGAAAATTTACAATTAAAATTCTGTAGAAAAGCACACACATATATAAAAAGGGACATCCATATAAAGGCTAAATGCAACTGAAAATATGGAGGGGGGGAAAAAAGTTAAGACAATCCAGTGCGCACACCATCAGAGCTTCAGCAAGCCCTTCTGCAATTGCAACATCATTGAAACCACCGCCGGCAAAGGGTATAGCTGAAAGCCACTGTAAGAAAATATCAACATCTCTTGTCCAGCCAGTCCGTTGTACTAGGCAACCTGCATGAGGGGAGGTGAAATATACACTTTGCAACTGACATGCAAACACAGAAGTTCCTGCATATTGTAAGCTTGGTGCAATCTAAGCTTCATAACATTTTAACAAAAAAATTCTTCATTTACTAGTGAAAATTTGAATTAAAAAACCAGGAAATTAAATTTAAGAACCTACCATAGTTTACTTGGCTTCAATACAAAATCAAAAGATTTAGGAAAAAAAAGGAAAAATATACTCTGCCCCTGAACTACCACCACTTTTTCACCTACACCACCAAACTTCAAAAAGTGGCATTTGGGTACCTTAAACTATCACTCTGTTATGACAAGGCCATTCCATTAGCAAGAACCTTTAAAATGGATGGAAAAGTTGTGACATGCACATCACGTGAACACTATAGCATCTCTCTTCCTAAAATACCCCAACTTTTATTATAAAATACTGTAATTACCCTTGAAAAATTATCCTTATATTAGTAAAAAAATTTCGAAAAAATATTATTAATAAAAAACAAAAAAAAAAAGGAAAAAAAAAACAAGGAGTGGCAGAACCACCCCCATAGTCAAGGTGCTTCAGCCACCCCCTTTTTTTTTATTCTGGGGGTGGCCAAACCACCCCAACAGTTTGTGGGCCATGGGTGATTCAACCAACCTTTAGTTGTAATTTTTTTATTATTATTTTTAGTTTTGTTTACTTTTTAATTTTACTTTTATTTTTTAATGATTTTTAAGGGTTTTTAGGAAGAATGACACAAACGTGTGTTGAGGAATAGTTCCACATTGCTTGTGGACAAGACCTTGGACAATGAAGAAATTCGTGAGCTTAACTCATCCCATAAAACCGGCTTGATAGGAGAAAATTGCTCACTCTTATAAACATGCCCAAGGTCTTGTCCACAAGCGATGTGGGACTATTCCTCAACACACTCCCTCACGTGCAGGCCAGTATTTTTCCTGGTCCTTGTCACGGGGTAAGTAGTGTGGACCCATTCGTCCTTGTGGTAAGCTCTGATACCATGAAAAAATTCATGGGCTTAACTCATCCCATAAAACCGGTTTGATAGGAGAGGATTGTCTACTCCTATAAACATGCCCAAGGTCTTGTCCATAGGCGATGTGGGACTATTCCTTAACAACGTGGTCATGTAATGCAACTGTGACCACTTTCTATCCATCATAACGATTTTTCTTAATGCAGTGGCCTTTTTGTAACAAAGTGGTAGTTTGAGGTACCCAAATGCCACTTTTTTAAGTTTGATGGTGCAAGTGAAAAAGTAGTGGTAGTTCAGGGGGCCAAAATGTATTTCCCCCGTAAAAAAACATTTAAAAGTGACTTTGAAACTTTAAAAGTCATATGCTTTTGCACAGCCGAGCCCAATTATTTTGGATTAAGGCGTAGTTGAGTTGAACTGAATTTGAAATTTCAAGGAAGCTTGATGAACAGAGATTGAGTAGATGTACACAGTTTTATTAAACTTCATCAACTCTAGAGCTATAAAAGTGGAATGAATCAACAAAGTCTGACAAAATCACTCAAAGGTTTCAAAACCATGAAAGAAAGAATTTCCAGTCCAACTTTATGAAGTCAATATGACTTGTACCCGATACATGAAAGATGCTAGTGGAAGAAACGAGGGGCTGGTTGGTAGTAATATAGCCTCCCGTTTTATTTTTGAAAGATGATTTGTTTTCAACATTAAGGTGCACAAAATATTAACCAAAATATAATTTGCATAAGATAGATTAAGAAGAATGAGAAAAATACATACCACAATAAGATCCATGGGTATAAAAAGTGACTAGGGAAAGCTCAGGATGAGAAGTAGAGGGCTTCTGTATTTCAAAAAGTAAATAAACACGTCAGCATGAAGAAAGTATTAATTAGCAAGTTTTAAATCCAAAGCTTGCAGAAATTTTTTTTAACACTTTCTGCAACTGAAATCTCAAACTAGCTAACAAGAAAATACAACAATAGCAGTTTAAAGTTCATATTGGAACAGACACATCTTCTCATGCTTAAACAAAAAGATATATCCATACAAGGACATTATCATGTGCTTGATTTGTTCCTGATTCTGGAAGTCTAGTCAACAACAGCGCTTGCTTCCAAGGAATTAGATGAATAATTGGCATAAGCCTTTACGATCAGGTATCAAAAGCAGAGATTATAACTTTAATTCCTAGTTTGAAAGAAAGACTTCTAAGTGCAAGACAGAGATTTTAATTAAATTTTAATAACTGCATCATTGCAAAAAGAGGAATACCTGTCCATTCAACTCATTTCCACAGAAACACCTACATTTTGTAACACAAAAGATCAGAACACGCATATGATATTAAACATATGTCATCCAAGTAATGATTTTTCAGTTAAATGACACCTAAATAATTGGAACTAGAGTGAACACACAGACATATGTACATATGCACAAATTCATGCATGCCTTTAAGTTCCATCAAACGTAGGTAAAGTAGTCAACATTGTCTTTTTTTGATAAGTAAAAGTAGTCAACATTGTCAAGCTTACCAAGATCAATATTAGTGCATAGAAGCTATAATAGCTGGCATCTATCAGACTTTTACAATTCTTAAGCATGACAATAGAGCAAATAATGAGAATAAAGCAAGTATAAGTGAGAATAAAGATGATAAAATTCATCTGCTACACCATCATAATGAGGGTAATTTCAACTATGCCAGTATTTAAGGTAAAATATTGACTTCGAGCTATTTCTATTTTGCCACCTCATCCACCACTTTTTGGATGAAAGCTACTGCCTACCAAACTGCAATAAGGTGACTAAAAGAAAATAGAGAAACATAACCGAGGTAAAGAGCACACCATTGCACACATGCAAATGCTTCCAGAACCATAAAAGCCTTGGAGTCAATAAAAACAAATGTGGTCTCCACTTTCCTCCTAAAATCACTCCACCAGCCACATCAAGAAAGTGGTTAACATGGCCAATCACTTTGAGTATGAAGCCTAATTAATACTTCGTAAACTTTTCTCCTCAGTTTAATATTTCAACAAAAAGGACACCTTGACCAATTACGAAGCATAAGAGACCCCCTTTATTTCATCATAGACACCACTTTACTCTTCTTCACGCAACTGCCATTCTTAGCCTTCTCATGATCATGTGAATGATGCAGTCTACCAACAAATGCATCATCAATCATAAAATGCAAAACATTCAGCATTAAACCATACAATCCTATAGCCTTCTTTGTCCTCATCCTACTTAAAGTTCAACTTCTGTATTACCCAGGATCCTGGCAATCTCTAATTTCACCCCAAATGTTGCAATTTAAAACTTTCCAAAGGCTGGATTAGCAAGCTTTATCCCAAGTATCCACTATTGGCCTTGTGGCCATGGGCCAAAGGATGGCCCATCAAGGTTTGAGAAAATACTACAATTGAACTTTAGCCTGGCATTAACCCACTGGAAATCAGTTTCTCAGCCATAAGGATCACTCTTTGCTGAGTAGCCTGAGTGGTTGAATTTGGGTTCCTCTTTTCAGGTCCTCTTAGTAACTTAGTGCTTGCCTGTAGGTCTCATTGACAACCTCATGTCTATGTCTAGTTATTAACACAGTTAGGGGAAATGCAAACCCTTGTCTCTATTTTTCTCTACTTATTGACACTTAGAGGGGGGATGTAAACCTTACTTGCTGAGATATGTAAATTAACCACCCGTCATTGACAACATTTAGAAAAATCAAGAGAGAGAGAGAGAGAGAGAGAGAGAGAGAGAGAGAGATCGTTGCAGTACACATAATGAGAGCAGATATGAGGATGCCACTTTCAAGGACGGTATTTTGGGTAGAAGCTCACTCCTGCCACTCAACTGCAACGTTTCCTTCCTTCTGATTAATGGAAAAGATATGGGGGTCTTTCATTTAGTTTGGCTGTTCAAACTTACAGCTTAGTAAATGGGGTTGCGCCCCTTTGAACTTTCTAATAAGATTGAATTACTTATCAAAAAACATATAACATTTAGCTACATTCTTAGTCACAGCCACGACTAACAGCAACTCAAAATCCAAAAAACAGTTCCATTGTTGGTCAAGCCAGATTCAAACTGCACGAATCACATAAACGCAATAAGGCTGCGTTTGGTTGCAGAGAATGGGATATTTAACTCCACTTTCAGCTTCCCAAGCCAATGGATTCAAAATTGAAACCAAAATTCCACGGTACTTGCACACACAAAACAAAACAAAAAAAACAAATTCCATGGAACCTAACTCCACCAAAACCAAAGCAAATACTCAAAACCCTTAAACTGAAATTTCAAAATTGAACTCCAATTTTGCGACATCCACATGGTAAGGCTAACTATCAGATCAAACGAACCACTTTCATTTCCTACGTGAATTGCAAAACTTCCATCATAAATAAACTACGCCATATTGCAATTAAAACCCTCAAAACCAATCAAAAGCCATAAATTAATTAAAAAACAAGAAAAATAAAAGAAATGGGAGCGAGGCAATCAGACCTAATGATCTTTTCAAGGTAATCAGAAACAACGGTCTGCCAGAAGGGGCCCATAGCCGCGGTGCCTTCAACGGCCACGATCAGCTGCCTCTCCGCCATCGCGTCGCTCGCGCTCGGAGTATGTGACTATTTAAATCATGGAAAACCCGCTGGTCTTGGTCTGACTCTGCTTCTCTCGAGCTACATGGTAACTCTTATAATAATCTTGATTATCAACTGGATCTTCTAAAATCCAACTCGGATTCTGTCATCTGATAGCATTTACCACCATTAGAATATTTTTATTTTTTCATTTAACTTAGGGAGAAAGTTTCCTCAAATTTCTTCCGGACATAATTTATTTGATTTATATATATTTTTCTACAAGTCACGGTCTATGTCTATTTTTGTCAACTAAAAATTATATGACTTTTAAAATCAATATTAGATCAAAAGTCAATAATTATCGATAATAGATTTAATAGTAACTTTAAAAGTCACATTATTTTTTATTAATACAAAATAAACATAGAAAATGACATATATAATTATTTTTATTTATGTTTAACAATTTTAGACGTATATCAAATTTTTTTTAATTAAACTTTATTCTTAATAAGTGATGCAAAAAAAATCTAAACTACTTGATAAAAAATAATAGTTATAACTTAAAAGTTTTAATTTTAATTTATTTTAGGTTTTAGAGGATCCTAATTCAAATTTGAACCATTTAACTAAAAATAGTATTTAGGTTTTAAGGAATTCACAATATAATTGAAAACCAGAAAATATAGAAGTATATTCAAGAATTGGTCGCAAAGTGTCTAATAAATGAGGAAATGTTTGCTACTTAAAGATCGTATAACTTATTTTCATTCTAAGTTCATTTTTTTCTTATTTTATTGTTATAGATACTTAGATAATTAGGACAATAAAAATGCGAGAATTAACAAACGTAAAAAACTTTGTCCAAAATAATTATGAAGGGTAAAAATTCCTCTTTACGTCTAGTCTTATTTTTAAAAGAAAAATTCAATAAGAATTTCATTAAACAAAATTGATATATAAAATGAATGAATCTGCACACGCTCCCTAACAACACAAACACAAACTGCATACCAATCAAATCTAGAACAACTAAAAAAAAGGATGTTTGAAATGACATTGTTAACAATGACATTGTTAACACTCATTATTTGTTATCGAATATCACCGTTAACATGCGTAAGTCTTAAAAAAATGAAAAATGATACATACCACGCAAATATGGAAAATCATTGTTAGCATGCATTAGTCTAAAAAAATAAAAAAAATATTACATACCACGCAAATATGAAATATCATCGTTAGCATGCATAAGTCTTAAAAAATGAGAAATAGTACATACCACACAAATATGGAATATCTTCGTCAGCATGCATGAGTCTGTAAAAAAATAAAAAATAAAATAAAAAATGAGGAGTAGAAATGAAACATACCACGCAAATATAGAATATCATCATTAGCATGCATGAGTCTAAAAAAAAAATTAGAAATGTTACATACCACATACCACGCAAATATGGAATGTCATCGTTAGCATGCATAAGTCTAAAAAAATGATAAATACTACATACCATACAAATATGGAATATCATTATTAGCATGCATAAGTTTGACAAAAGAGAAGTGCTATCTACCACGCAAATATCTCATAAAACTAATGTGGCAATGTCTAGTAATAATTGGATTAGCCCTTGTTAATCCCTTGCTAAATATATATATATATATATATATCCAATTGCTACTATACACTTGTCACGCCAACTTTGTATAATATTTATGAGATATTTGTATTGTATATAGCATTTTTCTTTTAAAAAAAAATCATAAGGGACTTCCCCATAATCTACTATCTACTTTATTGTCCAACCAAATAATTTACAAATTTTTTCAAAACATTATTACCAAAACCACGCATGAAAAGTTAGTTGAGATAACAAATTGAAAATGAAAAATGTTTGGGATACTATAATTTTCACTCCAAAGTCATTTACAAGCTAATATGACAATTTATAATTTGTGAAATAATTAATAAAAGGGAAAACTTCACCTACTACCCTTAATTTTTTATTACTTTTATAATCATACCCTTAAACTTTTAAAGGTGTTAATTTAGGGTTATCATGTTTCAGAAGTTTGTAATATCAACCATCATGTCCAAATTCAATGTTAAATTCCAAAAATACCTCTGTCTTTTTTGTTTTTGTTTTTCATTTTAAATTATTAAATCATGGTATTTTTGTAATTTTATAAACATATTAGGAGTATTTAAAAAATTTCACTAATCAATCGTTTGATTTAATACTTAATTTGAACGTGATGATTGACATTGCAACCTTCTGAAACATTATAACCCTTGTTGGGACAGTTTTCGAGCCTAGTGACGTGTATATCTGCAACACAAGAACAGTTAGACACAAAGCTTCTAGGAGTAGGCCGGTGAATGATAGCTCTTATGCAAAAATCAATTACCACGTAAGGTTCTTTAACGTATGGACATGCAGAAAATATATTTGCTATAATGGTTACCTGTTCAGCGAGCTTCTCCATTTATATGAGATGGCATGGTCTCCCAGTTTATTAATGCGGCTTTCTTTGTGGGTCTCTGAATTCCTTCTATACACATGGCGTCAACGCCAATTGATAAAGGGAATGCCAGTTGTTAATTGAGTAGTGGACCACAATGTCCCTATTACTATTCATACAGCACGTCAGTCGAATTCTAGGAGCTGGCATATTCTTGAAGTCCGCGGGAGCATGGCCTTGAGAACATCTCCCTTAAATGCGCATCATTCCAGTCCTTGTCTTATCTCCGTTAAGAGTCTTAATGGTTTTTGGCCTTAAACCATCGAGGTTCGGTATTATGAAGACACAACCGACCTTGGGTTACCAACGATCTTCATAGAAGGTGTGGGCTTTTGGTCCGTAGACTCAACTGGACTGGTAATAATTTGGCCCACTTTCCAACAATCTTAATTGACACTTTTAAGTTTAAGAATATGATTGTAAAAGTGATGAAAGATCAGAGATAGTAAATGAAAATTTTCCTTTATAAAACTTGATCAGCTATATTTTTTGTTTAATTATTTAATTAATTATGAATTGTCATATCAATTTATAGTAAAAGTTATAATACTTTTAATACTATTCACTAAAAATAAAAAAATTAAAGCGCGCAACATAAACAAATAAGAAATGTATGCAAAATTTTGATGGTAAGCAACTTGAAATAAACACGCATCTAGACTTGAAAAAATTACACAACATAGAAATCAAAGTTTAACTTGAGAAGAAATTAATGAAAAACACTTTTGAGAAATTAAAAATGAGACAGCACTAAAAAAAGGCTTATGGATGATTTTCGGGACAAACAGGAAAAATATTAAAAACTTGAACATTTTCACAGTCGAGAAATGCTACAGATTCTTCTTTTGTCATTCTCCTATCCTTCTACATTTTAAAATTACCATTGGATCTATAAGTCTTATGTGGTCCCCACATAAAATTTATAGATCCAATGGTGATTTTAAAAAGTAGAAGGATAGGAAAAGGACACGGGAAGATGCTGTAGCATGGCTCTTTCACAGTCCCAATAACTTCCGCTAAGTACGATAGAATGTCCGGTTCCCAATATTCTCCTAAAGAAAAGTTCCATTCGAATTTCACGGAAATTCCTTAACAATTCCCTCAAGATTCTCTTTGATGTATGACAAATCATAAAACTGATTAATAACAGCCGACCAACGAAGGGGTTGATACATAGGATATTGTATGAATTGTAATATTTTTAATTTGGACAGTTTATTTTAAATTAATAATTCTGAACAATTCAAAATCCACCACATCATCAAATGGTAGATCAAACTGAAACATTTTTTTATTTTTTTTTTTACTATCGGCCATTAAAAGTTTTTGATGGTTGTGGTAGTACTAGTAGTAGTTTTTTTTAGATATTTTTTTTTTAATGAAGAAAATTAAATTATTTTTTATTTATCTATTTAAATAAGTTTCACAGCAGCTTCTATTATTATTCTCTTATATTATTTAAATATTATTATAATTAAATATTAAAAAAAAGGAGAAAAAATAAAAAGTCAATTAAAAATTGTTTAAAAATAAAGTACTAAAAAAAAAAAAAAGAAAAAAGAAAAAATCTTTTATATTAAAATAATATTAAAGAAATAACTTTTAGTTTCTTAGTATTTTATAGTTTAGAGAACAATTAGATAAGTTGCTACAAAATTTTTTTAACAATTTTTTTATACTAAAAATAATGAAATTTAAATAAAAAATACTTAATGCTTCTAAGCAGAGGCGTGGCTATTAGAATAGTGGTAATGATGGTCATAGTGAAAGTAATGGTTGACAACCGAAATGAGAGAAAAAAATTTTTAATTTATACCAAATATTTATGACATGTTATATTTTAAGTCATTTATTTAAAATAAACAGTCCAAATTAAAGTTATTCCACATGATAATATATTGTCCCAAACAAAGAAATACTCCAATAATTTATGCTATTTTATTTGGGATCGGGGGTGTTTGATTGCAAAATTCCTTATGGTCAAATGTTTTAAAAAATAGTAATTTTAGAAATAATATTTTTATTTTATAATATTAATGTGGTAGTTTTAATCAACATTTAAATGAATGATTATTAAAAAAAATTAATAATGAATTATACTGCCAATATTTAAATAATTATGAGAAAAAAAAAATGTTATTTACATCCTTTGCATAACAACACACTAGAAAATTAAAAAAATAATCGATGACATGGCCCACCTGCGAAGCCCACATTGATCTATCCCTCTTCCTGGTTAACCTTCGTGAAGAAGGAAGCGGCAACGACGCAGAGCAAGTCGTTGAAAACAACCCGAAATTAAAAAAAAATCCAAATAATAATAATAATGGTATACTCACAGAAGTAGAACTATATTCGAGCTCACAATTCATAAGTTTCCGTTTTCTGTTTGGATTGGTCACAAACTTTTTCCGAGTTGGAACTCTTGTGGAATTCGTAGTTCCGCAGCGCTGGAATTTGAATTCCCGAGTTTGGATTCACCGGAGTGAAATTCGGGAAGCGGAGAAAGAAAATCAGATTCACAGAGACCGTTTGGCGTTCGGTACGCGAAGCTCAGCCTGAGAAAGATGATGCTGCGTTTTCCGGACCCGATGAAACTGAAAACTAAGAAGGTAGATTGAATTGTGGTGTTTGTGAGTTTTGGTAGAAACGAATGGTTAATTAGGGTTTGTTTGAATGAATGGTTACAGATTGTGTTTGAGGAGGTGTATGCTGCGCGTGACTCGGCAACGCTTGAGCAAATGAAGGAGCTGAGCTCCAAGAGGACAGTGATCGAGGAGTCCATCAATGAGAGCAGCTCCATTACGGATGCTATTGCGAGAGAAATGTCAGGAGGGCTGACATCTCGCCTTCAGCAGGTAAATTCTGTTTAATAGTTTGTGCACATAGTATTCGAAACATTTTCGTGTCGCTACTCGATTTTTTGAATCGAATGCTTTTGATGGTTTTGTTGGTGTTTGCAATGACCCTGCGTTACATGATAAGCTTCCATTTTGGTTGAAATGGTGTTTTGGAACCAAATAGATTAAGGTCATTTTGCGAGATTCTAAGGCAATGGGGTAATGTTACCTGATGATTTTGTGTGACTTAGTGTTGTTTACTCCATATTTGTTCGCTTGATTTGCACGCCATGACCAATCAATTAGTCTCTGGTGGAATTAAGTGGGTTGCGACATATTGTATTTTATATATTTATTTATTTATATTTTAAATGCATCAGGACCTTCACAAGCTAGAAGAGTATCTGCCTTTACTGGAAAATTTGATTTTCCACACGGATTTGAATAGTAGCAACGGCCAGATGGTACGGTGGACTTCAGATCTGAAGATACGATGGACTAGTGTGTTGAGCTCATCTTCTTTCTTTAACCTTAGGGGTCCAAAATTATATCAAATTGATAACTTGCGGTTTGAACTTGGTATGGCCCTTTTTCTTTATGGTGCAATCCTTCGAGAGAGGGCTTTGGAAGTTCTTCCAACTGGTATGCAATATTTTTTTCACCTTATTATTGCAGTTACACTTATACAGTTTATAGTATTTTAATTACTTCCTTTGCTTTCATTTTCATAGATTTGGTGCAGTCTGCCACCTTCTTCAGAGAATCTGCCGGAGTTTATCATCATCTAGCTAATGAGGTTCTTCCCACTTTATGGCCTGCATTGCCTGCAGACAGGCCACTGGAAGCTATCTCATCTGTGTCCACTGCCATGAGCCTCATATGTTTGGCAGAGGCCCAGGTTAGTGATTCCGGTGGCACTTATTGTTTTCCTTGTTGGATATCCATCAGAGAATGATTGTTGGAAATTTCTTGCACAATTTTATTAGGCAGTAACTATAAGGAAGGCTGAAGAAAAAGGCACTGCTATAGGCCTCTTGGCAAAGTTGCACCATGGTGTTATGCAGTTACTTGATGAAGCTGATGGCGTTTTAAATACAGCAACTAGAGAGTGCAGAGATATTTCATCACGCTATGTGGTACGAATGTATATTGCGCGGTTTCTTGGCTATATTTAATTTTGGTTTGGCAGAAATTTGGTTATGTGCTTTCTGTGTCACAATTGAAGAAAATCTTAATTAGCTTAATTTTTCAAATGGTCTTCTGCACTTGGCTTAGACAAATAAATAGATGATCAAAAAAGATTTAGCTTCCTTACCTTATGATTAATATCACAAGGAACTGTGGCGGAGCGGCAATGGCCAAACTAACTATAAGCCCATTGAAGTGGCCTTTATAAAGAAATTGCCGATTGAGAAAATATGAGAAATATCTGGTAAGATGGCCTTATGTTTTGATGTGCTTTGTGGTCCATAATGATAGGTAGTAAAAAAGAAAAAGAAAAAAAGACCGTTACCATAAATCGAGCATAAGTTGAAATGACAAGTGTCAAGAAAAGAAAGGATAGAATGAGAAATTAATGCATTTGTGAAAAGTTAGTGGTACGATTAGGGACAAGTAGAAAAATGGTTGCTTAAGATGGGTTGGGCATGTGTAGTGTCAATAAAAAGGCACTACAAAGAAATGTCCAAACGGTGGACTGTGGAAGTCAGAAAAGATATGTTGTCCTATGATTTAGTAGAGGGCATGGTTTATTGGATTAATGGATGTAGCCAACAAGTGGTGGGCAATATAGGCCCCTTTGAGGTAATCTGGTATGTATAATTAATTGTACCTAACATATATGGGTAACTAAGACTACTTAAAAATATTTTTGATATGACAAGTTAGTAGTGGTAGATATAGCTTTCATGTTGGTAAATCCACCAATCAACTATCTGTTTTCCACCAAAGTCTTAACACAATTATAAAGATAGGAACTATCCGCACTAAAATGTGTAAATTTGAAGTAAATGATAGACGATATGAACAATTGTTATTATATAGATATCCTAGATTTGAATTCTCTGGGTGCTATTCTTTTGAATTAGCAAGAAAGAGAGCAAGTACATTGAGTCTTGGACAAATGGGTGGATGTTTATGAATTGAATGAGCCCGAACAAGAAATGGTTAAGAATTATGATAACTCAAAGTGCTTAAACTTGAACTTTTTAATAAAAACTTTCGTTTGGATTTGTTTTGATCTGGACCTTGTGGGTTAAAATAGAATATTTCTGGTGCCATTTGGCATTCTCTTTGTCATTGTGTGTCTTCAGTGACAGATATTTATCACTTTTACGCTGAATGTGGTTGCACAATTCCTAAAACCTTAGCTGAGATACTTGATTCCGTATCTTTTTGTAGGATATAAGAGAACTTTGAAGGTTAACATTGGCATATGGAAACATAAAACCCTAGAAAGTAGGGATAGGTTTTGCTATATACATGGTGTTTATTGTCATTATTCACGAGCTTGGATCTTCATTTGCTTGTGTAAGCTTGTGACAAAGTTTAGTGATTCTTTTGATCCAATTATTCACATTATTCTATTGAGCTAAGGTCCAGTTGAGAAACGTTTAGTGGCTGAGCTGAGCATCTGATTCACAATGTTGCAAGCTGATGACAAGTTGGATCCAGTCTTCATATTTATGAGCCTAGTCTGAGTCAAGCAAAATCTTGGATCTTGTTTGTATCTGCTTACCTTGATTAAATTACTAATGTTTAGCACTCCTCCTAAATGATTAGTTGAAGTGTTAAAACTTTGTTTGTTTTGGGGAAAGAATTCTAATGTATGGTTTTCTTTGTTGAGCATTTTGGACATCTTCCTTTGTTTTCTCTTCATTCTTTTTAAGAACCAAATGGAAGTTGGGAAGTTGATGGTCTTGGTATCTGTTCTAGCATGCCATAACAATCTCTAGACTGTCATTCGCAATGAATTTTCTACTCGATAAATTTATACTCCAGGGCCATGAGATAAGTTTGCAAAGTATTCTTCAAATTATCCCATATATTTCATTTTTTGAGAATGGCTGTAATGTTCGGTCATCATTTCTTACAAGGTTGTTTATTTATTAGGTGATTTTTCTGTCACTTTGGCACACATATTGTTGCATGAATTTATTATTACTAAAAACCCCATTTAGTTGTTGACCACATTACAAGCTCTGATCTGCACATGGGGGATGATTTTAATATTTTCAATATTTTTAGTTTTTCAGTTGTTAAGAATGTGCTGATTCTGTTTCTTGATTGCTGGATCAATACTTGAAGCCAGTCAGAGGAGAGTTTTATTTTTTAATTTTCAGTGTTTTGAATGCGCTGATTTTGTTTCTTGATTGCTGGACCCATACTTGAAGCCAATGAGAAGATAGTTTTAATCATCCATATGAAAGTAGCGGTGCTTTATTTTCATAATCTTGTTACTAAAGTAATTGGAGTAGAGCAGTCTCTTTATGCTTTTCAGACAGCAACTTCTTGGCTTTGATGGTGGGATTCACATGGTCTTGAATTTAGAGCACACAAACACATTAGAGAACCTTATACACAGACAGCAATATGTGTGATCTTTCTCCTCCTAAGGATGTGGAGACTATGTATAGCATTTTTCACTTTCTATTAGATAGATTCTCATGGATACTCTTTCTGTTCTGTGCAGGAATTTATATTGTCTTGCAAATCTATACATGAGTTAAGAAGTCAAAAATATCTTGCTGAAGGTCTGAAGATTGCTGGCCAAGTTGGGGTTGCAATTGGAGTTCTTGGTCAAGCACTGATCAATGCCAAAAAAAAGATCCCAGGGGAAGAATTATGGAAATCAGTGTTCACAAAGGAAATTGACGATGCTTCTGAAATGCTCAGGAAATTCGAGTATGAGAATGAATTTGTCTGGCATGAGAAGATCCCTTCTGGCGATGAGTTGCCATTACCCCAAGGTAATAAAATTGTGAGCATTATACCGTACCACCCCAAAAGATGGGAGAGAGAACTTGCTTTCAAGATATAAATGTACAAAGTACTTGATATATAAGAGAAACGCTACAAACTATATTTTTATTCTACAATATTGATGTGGCAATTTCAACTAATTTTTGCAATGACTGATTTAAGAATTGGTTAAAATTGTCACATTAACATGTAGCATAAAAATGTAATTTTTAGCATTACTCGTTATACAAATACCTGTCTTTGTTCCCTGGTGAAGCCTATCAAGCTTCTTGGATTTCTCAGTCCTTATAGTGGGAATTGATGGACGGTACTTTTTATACCAAATTTTCTCTTAAAACGTTGTTCTTTGTGTTCATTAAGAGAGTGGCTGAGGTCTAAGGCTTTGCTTGGTCATTGAGTTGTATGGACTAAGACTATGCAAATTGGAACTGTTGATGTCTAATGGTTTGAAGAATAGAATCTGTTAAAAATGGTGTGGTAGATGATGAAACCATCATTGGCTATTAGAAGGGATTTCCCACGAGAGGGTTTTGACCCAAAGCTCGTTTGTTAATGTTTTTTAGACGGTACTTTTTGTTTTAGTTTTAAAAAAATATTTAATGTGACATAAATGTGAAAATAGTTTTTAGTGTTTTGCATTTTTGGATTATTTGTTAATTTTCTTTTTTAAAAGAGCAAAAAGGAGAAAGAAAAAGTTTTACCTTTTTAAAATTCTTTTTTTAGTAAAATATACTTGTCTATCTAACACATTATAAAGATTCTTACAATTCAACTTTGTTTTCATGAGATTATTATTTTCAATTATATTGATATACGGTGATTAAGCGATGTTGATATTTTAGATGGTTGTTTCCTTATTGAATTTCCCAATTGTGAATCAATTACAATTTCAGCTATCGCAATCTATACAATTTTAGATGGATACAAAGCCAACACAAAAAGTTATACAATCTTTACAACTAGACGCTCAATGGCCCATTCAAGGTGTAACAAAACTGCCATGATCCAAGTAACAAATGTACTCTTACAACAAACTGATTTGGACACAACTTAATGGGCCATTTTGTATGTTTATCCCTTTCCCCATTTGATTAGGAAAAAAAAAAAGAAAAAGACAGAAAGAAAGATCGCTTCCATCCACACGTAGCAACAAAGCCTATTTTACATGTTTATTGCTCTCTCTCAAGCTCCATCCGTTGGGATAAAGCCTGTTTTGCAAGATTGTTCTCTAGTCCCAGAAACGGGAAAGCCGAAAGGAGAAAGAAAACAGAAACATGGGCTCATTGGGACTGAGGTCCCTGCCATTTCAAACATTTAGATTGTTCATTCAAAATTAACGATTTGGATTTAGTCGTGTAAGCCTTTTTTTTTACTTAATATAAAATAAGTAAAATATAAGTAACGAGATGGCTCAACCATCTTTGAGGTGGTCAGCCACCCATTGAGGAGGTGGCTAACCCTCAAGCGGTAGTTAGAACTCTTTTTCAATTTTAATTTAAATCCTCAGATTATGTGACAATTTAAAAATTCAGAGGATGACCGATCATCCTCTCTCTCTTATGAAAACCATTTCTCAAAAGAGTAAAATGGCATATGGCCATAAACTCTCATTTTGCTTATTTAAGTTATTTTTACTTATTTTACTTATATTATTATTTGTGTTTTTATAAGACTGAAGAAGTTCGAAGAAAACTGTCTTTTTTTATAGTCTTATGTGGCGAAATTTAGACGGTTATTTTGGATGAATTGCAAACCTCCAAGAAATTGGAAGAAACCTTAATCCAGCACATTGAACTAGTGGTTCAGCATGTTCCACGTGGCAAAATCAAAATCTATTTAAGTAAACAAAAAAATTGGGTATGCACGGTGAGGAGTCTTGGGTGGTTAAAAATTTCCCTAAAACGCTTTCACTCTCGTTCGCGGGAAGACTCAGACGATTAACTACCATGGCCGTTGTTCAGTGCAACTGTGTTTACCGCTTGTGCAATCCATGTAGAACCAGAAAGCCATCCTCATCCCCAGTTTCACGCACCCGTTTCATCTCAACTGTGAGCAGTCCTATTTGCGCAAGTTCCAAGACATTGAAGCTCTCTACCCCAAGGTCCCTCTCTCTCTCTCTCTTCTCTGATATGCGTGTGTAGCTTTAAAATTTACAATGAGAGCTGTAGAAGCAGTGACGCTTAATTGCAGGCTGAGTAGGGCTGTTTCTGCTGTGGTTTCTGAAGAGAACGCAGTTGGGTCGAGTTCTTCTGGCACTGGAGTGTTCAAACTCACTTACTTAGAGGTGGGTTTTGGTTTTCTAGATCTGGGTCTTCCATAAATTTGCTTCATTTAGAGGTTCTGCTAACATATACATGTAGATTTTTTTTTTTTTTTTTTTTTTCTGTTTAGGGGAATAGTTGGTTGTGGGATGTTGCCGGGTTGAAAATACTGGTAGATCCAATCTTGGTGGGTAATTTGGATTTTGGAATTCCCTGGCTTTATGATGCTGCCAAGAAGGTTTTGAATAATTTCCAGGTACTTTTTTAAATAGTTATTGCCTGGTGTGTGCCTTCGGTTATGTATATGTTGTTCTCTTTTCTGTTCGTAGAATTGCTGTGGGCATTGATGAGCTTGTTCTGATTGGTATGCAACTTAGTGCAGCTTAGTGATCTTCCTGAAATCGATTGCTTACTGATTACACAAAGCCTTGATGATCACTGCCATTTGAAGACCTTGAAGCCGCTCTCTGGAAAGTCCCCAAATCTTAGAGTCATAGCAACTCCCAATGCTAAGCCACTGCTGGATCCTCTTTTTAGAAATGTATGTATATATCCAATCTTGTTCTTTTTGCCAACTGAATGCTGATTTTGTTCATTCGTATTTTGTTTAATTTTTGTATGAAGAATTGAACATTCTTTGTAGATGCCCCCAAGAGAAATTAGCACATGGATATTGGCTTAATGATTCTAGGCTATATTGTTAGACTTAATTGGTCATCTTTGTATTGGAAGTTGTTGAAGTAGGCTTTTTTCTAGCCTGTTTTGATGGTGTTTCTTGAAATCTACCCTTCTTTACCGAAGCCCCAGCATCAGTGTGCTATGCAGAGCTAGGCTTACTGCTATTCTTGAGGTTTCATTGCTCTGTCTTGTAGCTAACCCAGTAGCATTGGGTGTAGTCCCATTCATAGGGTGTATTGGGGATCAGTGTTCAAGAAAGATGCAGCTATTGTATCAGTGCACTCTGCCCGCAGGGGCGGAACTAGACTTTTCGGTAAGGGGGTAAAAAATCAATTTTAGAGGAGTTATCTCATAAAAACATATAATTTTTGGGGCATTTTAAAATTTTTGGGGGGACTACTGCCCCCTGCTGTGGTTTTGCCCTTGTCTGCCTGTGACTGTAGGTGAAAGGTCCAAACAAAGCTAGTGTTCCCTGTGGCAATATTTTCGTTTGTTTCTTAATTTCCTTTTCATGTTAAAGATGAAGATCCTGAAAACTTTCAAGGTTCATTCTCTTTCATCTTCCTCCAAATTGTTTCTAGCAATTTTTACAGGAAACTTAGCCAATGAAAGTCATAAGTGATTAGGCAATTTTGATTTTTAAGGAAAGTGACCGTCTGTAGATTTTATGCCATAGAATATCCTTCCTGATGGTAAAAGGAAAGATCTCTTATTTCCATGCCAGAGAATTTTGAATATCAGGATAGGGAGAACAAATTTTTACCAAGCAAATACATTTACCAGCTCCCATTCAGAAAGCCCCATTGGAGTTTCGAGGGGCTGATATTTATTGGTATTCGTAAGGCATGATAATTGCATGGCATTGATAAGGTACTCAACCATTCTTCCTATCTAGGAGTGCCAGTGATATTTTCTCTCTTTCTTTCCATGTATGCATATGTGATATGTGCATGCACTTCCCTGCTGAACGTGTGTGACTGTGCCTTCTCTTCCCAAGTGAGTCAGAGGTTAGGTGTGTCCCTTGATTTGGTTTCAGATGCCATCTTTTGCAATTAGTATGCAACAATAACCAGAGTCGTACCTTGTTGCCCAACATTTTCAGTTCTTCCCTATGATATATGATTGTGTTTCTTACAGAGATGATGGTTATACTTGTGGCCTTTGGTTTTTGTTTGTGCTCGAGTTCCTTCTCCTCCTCCAATCAGAAGTCATCTTCCAGTTTTCTAATCACACATGACTCTTAGATGGTGGACCAAATTTTGTACAAATGCTATAACAAAATTGTTTTTACAGAATAGTCACTGACCAACTTAACATTAGCTATCATTATTTCAACATTGTCTGAATGTGAATTTAGATTTTATACGTTGTAAGAAAATATGAGATAACATTCCTATTGTACATGCTCCTGTGTTGATCCATCAAAACATTTCCATTTCAATTCCAAACTTAGTTTCAGAATTTTTCAGGTCACATACCTAGAACCTGGTCAGAGCTCTGTTATTGAAGCAAGAAATGGTTCTAAAGTCAGATTTCAGGCCACTGCAGGACCAGTTCTAGGTCCTCCGTGGCAGCGACCTGAGAATGGGTAAAGTTTATCATGCTTTAGTTTGCCATTGTGAATGCAAATGTTACACATTCTGGATTTGATTTCAAAGAAATTGTAACTGTTTTTATAGGAAAAACTTCACTTACTACCTCTGACCTTTCATCACTTTTGCAATTATACCTTTAAACTTTTAAAAGTTTCAATTTAGGGTTACCATCTTTTAGAAGTTTGCAATGTCAACTCTCCAATCCAAATTCAACGTTAAATCTTAACAGAGGAAGTGAAATCCCCAAATTACTCCCATCTTTTTTGTTTTTGTTTTTAATTTTTAATTATTAAATTAAGATTTTTTTATAATTTTATAAACATCTTACTAGTATTTTGGGGATTTCACTCATCAACCATTTGATTGATGATTTCCCTTGATTTGATTTCACTCATCTTAGGGTTGACAATTTTTAAAGTTTAACGGTATAATTGCAAAAGTGATAAAAAATTAGGGGTAATAAGTGAAGTTTTTCTTTTTTCATATGTATGCTCTTTCCTCCAATTATGGTTTCTAACCTTAAATATGTGGATTTTTTACTTGAAGTTTGTTTCTTTCGGTGTACTTTGTGGCCAGGTATCTTGTTAATTCTCTGCAGGGCCAACTGACTCTTTACTATGAACCCCACTGTGTATACAACAAGAATTTCCTGGAAAAGGAAAGGGCTGACATTGTCATCACACCAGTCATAAAGCAGCTTTTGCCCAAATTTACTTTGGTTTCAGGACAAGAAGAAGCAGTTCAACTTGCAAGGGTGCTGCATGCCAAGTACACAATAATTGCTTAAACTTTGGTGGCAGCTATAAAATCATATTTTTTTTTAGTATTTAACCTTTTCTATTGGCTTTTTTTCTCTTATTTTGTAGGTTCATCGTGCCAATGAAAAATGGGGACCTTGATAGCAAAGGGCTTCTTGCTAGTATAATTCAAGCTGAGGGAACAATTGAATCATTTAAGGTCTGCATTCTTTTACTCATGTTGGAGTACAGATGACTCACAGCCATCATTTCTTTTTTCCAAATATACTTGTATATCATATGGAAAATCACAGAGATTCTTCCTCTCTTTTTTTTTCTTTTTTTTGGGGTGGAGGGGTTTATGGTATTGATTTTACCATAGAAGTAATGCATATACTATGAGGTGAATGTTACTGGCATAGCCTTCCCCTTTTTAAATTCTTGCACAGTACAAAGGTAATCATTTTCTTAATTTGGTGAACTATACCGGTGTAGAATAGTATGTGCTTTTGAACTTATCAAAAAAAAAAAAAAAGAATAGTATGTGCTTTTGAACAATATTATTGCTTCTTTTTAAAAAAGAAAAGAAACTTTTATGGTGCCCTGGACATAATAGCAATGGAAACCTTTTCTAATCTCTTTTCAAAGCGTACTTTGTGTTTGTATGAATGACTTCCCAAATGATTGATAAGCTTGCCTAGTTGGTGAAAGTTGAGAGTTAATGCCATTCATCAGAGTTTCAAAGTTGTCTTTGCCTAAATTTCTATTCAATTCTGGACTTCCTGTTTTACTTGTGTGACTCCTTTTCAGGAGACAATAAGAACTACCGAAAGGATGCTTTATTTCAGATAATATTTTTGTGATATTATTTTAGAAATGGTTGAAAGATATCAATGAATATTAAGTTTCATGTTATCTTGACTGATTCATAATCTACCTCCCGCCATTGGGAATTTTAGAGGCATACAAAATGGATTTATATATTCCACTTAACTCTCTTCTTTGGTTTTGTCTGAAACCAGTGTAACTTTGTAACACTGTTTCAACAGGCGAACGGTTTGTGAGATAGTGGGGGAGTTGGTTCTGGTCTTTTCTAACTCTGCGGATAGTATTTCTAAAATAAGTCCTGAAAACTGATTATTGCAGTATTTAAAACTATTTCAAGTATGATTGGTTTGAGGGAGAGTGAGAGAGTCAATATAGCATTTGCTATGCATAATGTTGTTAGGTTCTATGTTGGCTAATTCGGTATCAAAACTAAGTTTGGTGTAAGTTAAATTTGTTAGTTTAAGTTGGTACATAGACAAAAAATTAGGAACTTGGACAATGCTGAGAAACATAAATGCTTGGTTGGAAGCTCGTTTGATGGGCAAGATATGTTGAAGGAGATCAAGTTTCAGTAACCGATCCGACCACTTGGTCGGAGTTTTCATTTAGCAGAGGGTCCGAACAAAGATGTTTGATACAAAAATATAAGAAGCCACATAGTTGCTCAGTTGCATCCTTGGTCAAACATCGTTCGAATGGATTATGGAATGAAGAAACAATGAAGCCTGACATAACATGTCATTCGGAACTCTCGGTTTGAACCCGTCCGAATGGGTTGAAGATCTCAATTAAGCCGATACATTCGGTTGGATGCTCTGTCAGACCACGTTTGAACGCCACCAAGTTGTAAACTACAAAATCTTAGCCTTATTCGAACATATCACTTACCCGTCTAGACGCCGCCTTAAAAATTTCGTTTCAAAGTTTTAATTGCACCAAAACCTTTTTTTCTTCTCAGGATTTATATAAGCATCATTATGCACGATTTTCATAAGACCATGAGGCCATTGTTTTGTAAGCAAAGAGAGACCTTGTGCATCCTTATGCCTTAAATTTAATATCTCTTTTAGACTTTCTATAAACCCCACAAATATATATATATATATCAAGCCATCGGAGTCTCGGGTTGCAAGAGGATACTCAATAGAAGAATTGATCAGAGTTCTGGAGTTACTACTGTAAAGACAAACATATCGTTTGTTGGGGGGTACACATCATGTTTTTTGTTACAAAAGTTTTGTAAGTATAAACTATAGTAATTTAATTCTTCTATAGTAGATGAGTTTATTGGGTTGGTTGCCTTGAAGTGATTTTACTTTTGAAAAGTTCTACAAAAGGTTTTTATTTCATCACCAAAATTTTGTGTATTTGATTTCTTTTGTGCTTTGATTAATTTTGGTGACATTGTGTGTGGTAATTAATTTTTAAATTGCTGATATTTGTTGTGACTGGTTGAGAACACCTATTCAACCTCTCTCTAGGTGTTGTTTTGGGTCTTTGGGCGTAATTTCAAATATGTTTAAAATCAGCTTTAATATTACTTGCCAAAAAAATTCAGCCACAAAATTTGATTATTGCAGCAATTTCTCTCCTATTTTCTTATTTATTGTGTTTTGCTTATAGCTATGCACCGTTAAGATATGTTTGTCCTGCAAATGTGACAGGTTACTGAGAATTTAACTGGTTATTAATGCAGGAGCTATTGTCAAAGGAACTACCAGATGCTCAGGTATTAGAGCCTACTCCTGGTGTACCGCTAGAAATCCTAGCACCTTCAAATCTCCCTTAGTGCGTCTTTATATGTTTTTGGTATAAATGAAACTAGTCTTTATTCAAAGTATATACATACCAAATACTAAGGTTAGTAATCATCTGAGCTGTAGTCACTTATATGATGTTTGATGTTTCATATAAGTAGAATTGTCCCTGTAAACTTGAAATGGAGATGATTCTTTTCATAGTCCAGATTAAATTTATACAGATCTAATAGTGTATATGTTTTTATGTCGCTAAAAATTTTTAAATGACGTGGTACCTTGTATACCGTTAGATGCAACAAAACCCATGAAATAGATTCTCATCATTTCACTTGAAATGGAGAGGACCCTATTCGGAGCTCCAATTATGTAAATTACATTTATCTAACTGCAGGGAAATGGTGAGTTTCCAATAGTTACTTATGGAAGTGATTTCAGGCAATCCATAGAGCACTTGATAGCTACAGGAAATTACGGGTTAAAGTTAAATTCTGCCAAATATACAGCACACAGAAAGGGTATAAGCATAACAAGGATTCTGCCAAATATAACACCAGTGAAGTGTTCTCCAATTACGTACTTTTACTCTCAAAAGTACAATGTACATGTGATGCTTCACTAGTGTTCCATTAAGATGAAGTGAAATAAAATAATGTGAAGGCACATAGGACATCTGGTAAAGGTGGCCCTTTGTATCTTTATCAGATTTCTGATCTTTCAAATTTTAATTTGAGATTTGGATCAAACATTAGGATTCCATTAAGTAATTACTCCTATAATTAATTATTATTATTATTATTATCTTTTTAAGATCATTTTTTCAGTTTTACAAAGAAACTGTGCAAATGCAATTTTAACGAATGTAATGACTCTTGAGTCTGTTATTGAAAGATTGTAATCATTAGCAAAAGATTTTATGAAGAATTAAATTCTTGACTTTACAAAACAAATAGTCGCCCCCAACAACTTCCATTTGTTTCAATTAGAAGGCATTTTGAGGGCGATGAATCGACGATCAATATTTATTTTTATGCCAACTCATCTATATATATATATAGCATATAATACAAGCAGGTCATGTGGGAGGGCATTCAGGTCCTACTTGTTCAGGTACCTGTTCGGATTGTCCAAATACTTATTTGATTAAGTGGGGTCCGAATATCCTCTCACATGAATTGCCTGTATTGTATGTAATATTAGTACATGAACCATCCTGAATCACTTTTCCTTTATAATAATAATAATAATAATAATAATAATTGGTTTCACCACTTTGATTTAGTGTTCATCAGTTCATGCTCTTAAAAAATCAAAATGCAGAAATATGTTTAGTTTGATGTAAGAAATGCATTGGTGTAATTGCAAAACAAATTCAAGAATGCATTTGGACGAGCTTGCGTCCTTTAGGGACTAAATGACAAAATGGTTTGATCAGACTTCCCTTTTCCCCAATTTGATGGGAAGATGCTTGGTAAATGGGGAGATCCGTGTTGCGCAACCTAGCCATTCCACCCAAAAAAAAAAAACAATATTTTACGATCATATGGAATGTGTTCAATAATTTTTTGTCACCTTTCCTTATCTAAAGAAATAGTAATAATAATAAAAAAGTGTCCGCTCTCATATAAAAATACCCAATGCTCTTAAATCTAAATTCTAAATATTATAAGGAGATATTTACGTACACCAAAAGCAACACAATTTGTTAATATGTTTTAGAGATTATTATTATTTTAATTTGAAGAAGTATTTTGACGTGAAATAAATGTGAAAATTACTTGTGTTTTTATGAATATTTTGTTGTTTGTTAATTTTTTTAAAAAAAAATTAACAAAAGAGAGCATGGACCATGGTTCAAAGCTTTCTTTCTCTCCTCTCAGGATTGGAAGCCTGAATTCCTAGAAAAATCAATTTATTGAAGCACCAATAATGGGCTCGATTCTAGGGTTTTTACTTGCCAAAAGAAAGAAGTGATTTTAGGGTTTGTACTTGCTAATATTTTAATTAAAGAATCTACAAACCATTATCACGGGAATTGGGAGAAAGATTCACGAATGTACTTGGACGACTTGGTGGCCTTCAGGAAGGGGGACTGAGTTTTGGTTTTAAATATTCCTCTCAACTCTCAACCTATATTCGTCAGCCATGATGAAAGAAATTAGCCTAGTCTCGATATTGGGCTTGGTGTGATTGTGGATGCATCTTGCTGATTCTTTTATTCAAGGATGACTTTGAACGAGTTAAGAGTCCTATATTGAAAATGCTGCCATGGACATCGTGGAAGAGGATTTCTTGCATTTTAAATAACTTAACAATATATACATCATTAAATTTATAAAATATAATTTAAACTACGAAATGAATCAGGTCGAATATTTGCCAAGATATGCATTCAGTTATCATCGAGTATTGTATTAGCTCAAAATGCTATAAAGGTCATTGACTGAAGCAGCAAAAATCCATTTCCTTTTATTTTGGGTTGCTTTTAGTATTTCTATTTTTATTATGAAGGATGGGCACTTATATAATGAGATTATTAGATTGCTCGTAACAATTCTAACAAAGTAAACGTAACGGAAAATTAAGTGAGTCAACTTAACATTTCAAAAAAAAAAAAAAAAAAAAAAGTGAGTCAACTTAAGCCTTCGTTAACGCTTTATAGTTTAGCCTATTATATCATTTCAAAACCAAAAATGTATATATTACTTTATTTTGGAATTTCAAAGTCAAAGTTGGCTACGAGATTTCGCCCACAGTTTCCATGCTTCATTCTTCTTTGAACAAATAAAAAAGAGGGAAAATGAAATACATTGGCAATTGGTCATAGAAAACTTTCAAATTGGATAGAAGAAATTTTTTTTAATTTAATCTATTAAATATATGTCATTAAAATGTACGTGAAAAATTAAAAGTAAATTTGAGAATTACATGCATTTTGAAAACATTAAGTTTAAATAAATTTTCTTCAATCCAATTTAGAGAAAAATTTTGTTCTATTATTAATATCTTAAATAGAGAAAGAGAGAGCATATATGCATATCCCTATATTTAATATTAGTAATGTTAAAAATTACATTATTATTTTACTGTTTTGATGTTACCGTGCTTATTTATCGTAAAAAAATAAAAAATTTAACAACTATTGAATATTATAATGTCAGACAAATAAACTTCTGAAATGCATTTAAAGATTGCAAAAGATCTCCATCCAGAAAAACACACAGAGAGAGATTAATTACTAATATAATATCCATGAATGATGTTGACTACAGCCTACAGGTCATACACGCATCTTGTACCTTAGATTTGAGAATTTTCAAGATTGATTTTTCTTTTCTTCCATTTGTTTTTCCTATATATTGTCTTTTGTTTTTCCTCACGAGTTTTATAGCGAGGTGGTTCGAATATTACCCCAAGTTCCAATTGTGAGATTATGTAGGTCAAATTGACGATGCTAATTAAATGGACAGTTTTGAGGGAGTGCAAGAGGCAAGAGGCAAGAGCCAATTTGGCTTTACGATTCACTCAAGGGACGCATTCGCTAGCTACTCTCTTCCAATACCAAAAACAGAAAGAAGTCTAATTAACTCCACGTTCCATGGATCTATGTCTATCTTAAGAGAGTCAACCGGCTGAAAACGACGTAGTAATTGCTCTCAACAACTGTCTCAAACTATTTTCGAAAGAATAGAGAATGTGTTGTGTGCCCATTAGCTAGTTGATTAAATTTTCTGTCATTGTAATAAAGATCTTGAATTAAATCACTCAAAATTAAAAAAGGGAAATTGTTCCAAAAATTCTTTTGACTTTTATCTATGCAATAGATAAAAATCCAAATTTCTAATTTTGACAATTAAATTCTGAGTTTTGTTTGAGTAACAAATAGGTTCTTGTCATATTTGTTTGTCAAATTTTTAATAGGAAACTTGCCATTTGCTATAGTACTTGTCTGCGTCAAACCAATGAAAACGTAATACGTGTATTTTGATACACGCTCACCTACCATGNTAAGCAATTACGTTAAAAAAAATTAAAAACAAAAAAAAAGCCGCCGCCATCATAACCGGGGATGAAGCTAACCCCCTTTAAAGGGTGGGCCTCCACCCCTACTTACTCCTATGCGCCTTTGTAGGGGTGGAGTTACCTTTCACTGCCTCTCCCTATGGGATGGAGAGTGGTGGTGGGATGGGGCGGCTCTTCATTTTTTTTTTCTTTTAACTCAATTGCCTATGTGACAAGTTGACATGTATCTAGATACATGTGTTATATTTTTGTGAGTATGATGTAGACAATATAACATGTGGCAAGTCTTTCATTAAACAACCGGATGAAAAGTTTGACAAAGATACCTATTTGTTATTCAAGCAAAACTAAATATTTTAATTGTCAAAATTAAAAACTTGGGTCCTTATATATCATATCGGCAAAACTTAATGTTAGAATATTAATTAAATTATTACATTCACCAATTCTTATTAATTTAAGTTTTTGAGACACCTAATAATTTAACATGATATCACAACTAAAAGTCATAAATTCGAATCTTGACACCACAATTCACATTTTTTTTTCCTTTAAGTTAAATATTTCACGTGTTGCGCCCTACTTATTGAAGAATTTAAACCAATACATGATAAAAAGTATTAAAATATAAATTAAATAATTAAATTTATTATTTTCTTTTAATTATGAGTTTGATCCTTATCTTTGTCATTCTCATTTTATTTTAATTTTTATTCCGTTGTTGGCTTCACTTTAAAGAATTTTTTTATACAATTTCCCAAATAAAAATGAGGGTTTAAAGGAGGAAAAAGGCTATCGATGTTGTAGCCAAAGTATTTGATAATAATTTGTCTTTGCAAACAGATTGTCCACGTGGTAGATGCACCTTATAGCCAAGATTTTAATACAGGATCAATAATTAAAAACCCATATAGAGACAATAATCTTTTGCAGTACAACTTTGTAATCAACTTTAATTTGCAGTACAGCTTTATTACATCAAATTGCATGCTGGGTCCCCTCATTTGGCTGCCAGATCACATATGAACCGAATATCCTCCCTCCTTGGGTTTGTTTATATTCTCCATTAGGAATCTTGGACAAGGTCGGATTCAAGGGATCAGAATATCTCCCTCTCTGCTCCTCACCTACAAAGATAAGCTAAACAAATGGAGAATATACTATCGGGTAGCAAGCACATTTAGATGATTGCTTAAATGCTCCATTAAAATATTTTATTGCAATTCAGATTATGCCTCAGGGGGGCTGGAATATTCGGTTCTGGTACATTTTACTGTGTTTATTATGTTGTTTTCTTCTAGTAACTAATAAATGGTCCCAACTACAGCCTTTGTCCTAAGTGGTTTTTGTTTTTTCCCAGAGTAAAGCAGTGGTTTGTGTAGACATAAAATGACATTTGACTGATGCTCTAATAGGCTGTACAGTGTACTAAAGGTTCTCAAGGGCCGCCGCGTTTAAACAAATGTGGACATCTGAGCGCCATGCTAGCGTCCCTTGTTTTAATCAAACAGTTTGCCACGTTTACAATTTGGACAGTAGTATGAGGAAGTTTTCCTGCATCTTTCAGAAAGAATAAAAGAGACTTTTGCTCGAGGATGATATTTATTATTGATTTGGTACCATTATAAGCATGCCTTTAATTTGTGGGGGACGGAGATTTCGTGTAATAGGAGTTGCCTAATTTTCGTGATATGTTCGTTTGAATTTTACCTGCTTCAACCAGTCAGAGCACCTACCCGACAGGCAGGTTAGGGGTATTCCAACAGGGAAGATTTTCTTGTTTTGGGATAAGTATCATAAAAGATTTCTTTAGATCTCAAATCTATGAACTGCCCATTTTCTTGAACAGGAAGATTACTGAGGGAGGGGTCAAGAAGAGATAACTTCAGACTGGCTCCTTGATGAAGCAATTGATTAGATATCTTGTGGGTAAAGAAAAAGTGGATCCCACAAAGTACACAACATGCCAACAACAAATTGACAATCCTGTCTACCAAACCTTGCCACATAAGTCTCTGCCGATTGGAATGGGGGAATCATTCGGCATTTGATTAATTCGAAATTATGTGATTAGAATGTTCTCGGGATTTTTAGGATATTCTCACACTTTAGAAACTATCCACGCTGGTTCAGCAAGCATGATATTCATGAACTATATTCCCAAGGCTAATGGCTCCATAATTCATATTCTATTGAGTATTCTGAGGAATATTATAGCTTTTATTGTAATTACTTTATAAATTAGTGTGATAGTCTATAAGCGTAGGTTTATTATATCAGTTACTAGGGCTCGTTTGGGTGTCAAATTTAATTTGATTTTATTTGATTCTATTTTGACTTCACAGATATCGAGAAAAAAATAGGTTTTGAAATTATGTTTGGATAGTTTAGAAAAATATTTGAGTAAGTGATTATATTTGAAAAAATAATAAAATATTATATTTTAATTATTAAAAATATTTTTTTTTTTTTTAAAAAAAAAGAAAAAGCTGGAACCACCCTAGGGGTGGCCGGACCACCGCCAGGGTTGGCCGAACCACAGCCGGAGTTGGCCGGACACCACCGGAGGTTGCTGGACCACCGCTGATGGACGGACCACCGCCGGAGGTGGCCGGACCATCCCCGGAGGTGGCCGGACCACCCCCTGGGTGGTCCAGCCACCCCTCAAATTTTTTTCCTTTTTCAATTTTTTTTTTTAAAAAAATAATTTTTATATTATTTTTTGAGTTGGTTGGAATAAATTTGAGTTGAGTTGAAAAAATTTGAGTTGTTGAAAATTGTTGACTTTTGTGAAAAATTAAGAAGAATTGAGTTAAACCAAATAAATTAGTTACCCAAACATGCCCTAAACAATTATATTTGATTATAAGTGAAGTAATGCTAGAACCTTTTTTGTTAAAAAAAAAAAAAAAGTAATGTTAAATACTACACTCTCATTCTATTGAGTTGAGGTGACAATGCGTATTAGCTTTTAGATTTTTTTTATAAGAAAATTTCACAAAGATCCTTCAAATTTTCACACGATTTGAATAAACCCTCATATTTGATTTCTCTCACTTTGGCTCCTCATAGTTTCAATTTATCTCATTTCATCCTTCTGTCTGTTTTTACCGTCAAACCTTGTTGAAATTTTCAAAATATCCCTATATTTATAAAATAAAATAAGGGTATTTTGAAAATTTTTCCACTACTCCGTTTGGATTTAATAGAAAATCCTAACGGAGATGGCTGAATGAGACAAATTGAAAGTTTGAGGAGTTAAATTGAAAGAAATAAAATATTGAGAAGTTATTCAAGTCGTATAGAACTTCAGTGAGCCTTTGTGAAGTTTCTCTTTATTTCTTTTTTTAACAATGGTTGATGCAATGGTTGGACATTGCCACATCTGCTTAATGGGATGGGTTTAATATTTAGCAATACTCAAAAACCAAAAAAAAAAAATCAGGTCATCATTGTAAAATGTTTATAGGATAAAAATATTGTTTCTAGCATTTTTCTTATGGTAAGATGATAAGTGTTATGTAAATTGTCATATGTCATATTATAATTCGTACAAACCACGTAATACTGACTAAATCAACTACTAAACAATTAAATTTAATTATAAATGATATGATAAGTTGTTAGGTCAGTTTGTAAAAAAATTGCATAAAAAACTGTATTAATGCATTTTCCTTCGGTATTTTACTTTTGCATTTGGAATTAGGACCAACAAGATGGCCATCGGTGATTAGTTGACATTCAGAGCAACATTTGGATTTTACCATCTATCATTTGTAGCATTTATTCAGCTGCATCTTCTCTAGCAGCCTAACTGAGTACCTACCGTTCAACCTTTGCGAAAGAAAAGACCTTGGCACTCAATTATTGAATGAACAATGCGGACCAGGATATAACCACTGCTAAAACAGGTCGTAAAAATTTCCCTGCTTTAGCTTTCTGCTTTCAAAATTCAGAATATATATTTTATTTTTGTCTCTCCATCAAGAAACAGTATCATCATAGTGGTGAACTACAAGGATATAATTATTCGTTGTCAAGATTTGACTGTCATCTATCCCTTGCATCCCAATGACCTCTTCTAGATTTTACAGTCCGAAAACAACAGGAAAAAGGAGGGTGAAAGAAGTCAGAATGATGAGGATGTCTCATAGTACTTTCTATCAGGACTTGATTACAAAAATTTTTACATCACTCTAATGCTATGAAAATCAAAACACAGGGGAATTAGTGGGTAGTGTGGGTGGAGGATGATGTAGCCGGGGAACTAGAACAACCTCTCTGTTCACTATGGCAAACCCTTTCTTCAGATTGCTTCTGTTGTAATCTTTGGCTTTGAGATGCAGATGCCTGTTGGGCTGTAGGTGGGGGTGCAGCCACTGGAGCATAGATTCCATTGGCTGCAGCAACGCTGGTTACCTCCCCTGACGCTGTTGTTGCTGCCATCGCTGCATACTCGGGCCCTGCCACCCATATGCCCCCCACAACTACAAGCTGTGGCGCCTGCGTGTTGCCATTATTGTGGCTTGCAGAACTTGGTCTTCTTGTGTGCAACCGATATTTCTGGTACAAACAACAGATGATGAAGATTTAGATCATCCACCCAATGCATCATATTTCATAAAAGATTGATATATATATATCACTCCTAAACGCTAGATCTCCAATTGCCAAATTTAAGTAAAGTTTACTAAAAGGCAAAACAAAAATGTTTTTTTTTTTTTGGCTCATGAACTCAATAATGCAAATTGTCCAATTGCTCTGTTTTCTTCAAACAAATTAATTTCCCATAACAGAAGTTTCATCCTGTTGGGTCAATGCCACTACAAATTAATCAGAGAAATCAAAACCAATAAAAGAGAATCAGCAATTACAAACCTGTAAGTGGCTTTTGACTTCGTCATTAGTAAGCCCATCAACCTTCATTAGCTCCCTAATTTGCTTAGGTGTCGCAGCTGCAAACAAACCCAATCACAGCTTCATATCAATAATCCATATTCAAGTCAATCCAATCCCACCAAATCATAATAAAAATTTCACTTCACAGCAATCAAATTTTTCTTTCAAAAAACACACCTTGTGAACCACCAAGTTGTTGAAGGGCGCTCAAGAACCGCCTGTGCAACTCAGGGGACCAATTCCGCCTCTGCTTTCTCTGAGCCTGCGCTTCTTTCTCTTCTCTGCTGCCACTTCCACCACTCCCACCATTCCCTACGGTGGTTGTTTCCGCTGATGAACTCGTCGTAGCCACCGCCACCGCCGGCACCGGCTCTGGTGCCAGAGAAGAAGGCGCTTTGCCCACTGATGCATTACTCTTTCCAACGCTTTTCTCTCTATGGAAAGGCTGGAAAGCTCCACTACCACCATTCCTCTTCACCTCCATCACCGTTGCCTTTCTCGGTACATCCTGCAAAACACCCACGAAAAAAATTCAATTTCCCATCCCTTTTCCTCAAAATTTTCTCCGTGCCCAAACAAAAATTACAAAGTCTAATAAGAAAGCTCTTTTTTTTTTTTGTCCTCGCTACCTCTTTGGGTGGTGGATCTGAGGTTTGATTCCACAGCTGAACTGAACTGAGCCAATCTGATTTTTTCTTACTATCATTGCTGATAATCGTCTCTGTCATGGCCTTGTGTGATAGCTGCTCCTCCTCCTCATCATCCTCTGATGAAGTACACCTCTTTATCGGAAAGAACTCCTCGAACACCGGAGGAGGGACCTCATTCGACGTCGTTTGCTCCGAACTCTCAGACTGCCCATGCAAGTTGTTCTCCGTTGTCGTCCCCGACAACTGTTGCCGACACGTCTCAACAGCTACAGGCACGAGCACAAACCCCAAAACCCACAAATAATCAAAAATCGATAACACCAAATACCATTAATTCAACCTTAAAAAAAAAAAAAAACCCAACAAAAGAAAATGAAGAAGAAGAAGCCAATACCTTGGGTCACAAGCTCTAGGCAGAGAGGTAGCTCGCGCTGAAACATCTGGATCTTTTGGCGCTCTTTCTCCAGAGCATCCACGTACTCACGGAATCCCAACCCACCATGATGCTGCATTTTCTCCGTGTAAAATTCCATACAGAGAGAGAAAGAGAGAGAGAGCCTAGGCTCTATATGGGTCTGTGATTGAAGATGCTAGGGGGAGAAGAAATAGAAGCAGGAAGCGAATAATATAACAAGAACAAAGGCTATTTTGTCCAGAGCACATAGAATATTATAGATCCCACCAAAGAGAGAAGATTATGGACTAGTGTTATATATTATTCAAACACGAATCTGGGATCTAAATAGAATCACAAAACGGAATAAACTTGCAAAACCAAACACAAAAGAAGAAGAAGAAAAAAAAAAAGAATAGAATATCGGACACTTTGGTAAAAGATCAGAGGGCGCAGAAGACACCAAAGAGAAGAGAGAGAGTTTTGGGGGAGATTTCGAAGTCGCGGCGTCGCGTACAGAACGAATCTCTGATGGGTCTATCTTTATATCTCTTATTAAGCGGCTAAGCCTCAAGAGATAGAGAGAGAGAGAGAGAGGGTTGAATATTCGAGAGAGTGATTCTTTTTTGGTTCGTGGGCTGGCAATGACGTCAGCCTACCACCTACACACGCTTTTATAATTAGTGTTTGTGTTGTCTATCAGATAAGATCAAGAGAACTGTCTCTCTCTTGTCTAAGGCTCAAATGAATTTTGATTGGGTTTAGTTTTTGTCATCTCCATCGAATATACCTCGTGGTTCCAGGGAAGGGAATCTTCCTGAGCGTGCACACGCAGGCCCACGCCGCGTATGATTAGGTCTTCTCATAAATGTGGCCTTTCACGCTCACAAAGAGTCCATTTACCTAATCCTAATCCTAATCCTAATCCTAATCCCTATATATGTTCACAGTTTACGCTTTGGGTAATCATTTCATCCTTCTCACCCAGCCTTAACTTAGAATATTATAATTTATAGCATTTTTGCTAATTATACATCTCCTAAGATGATTCTTAGCCTTTATCATTTTCAGCGACTTCTCCTTCAACCTAAAATATTCTTTAACGTCTTTTTTAACCGCATAAAAATCTCTAGTTATTTCCAAATCATAATTTATGCATACCTTTAACAAATTTCCATTAGATTTATCTTTGAGTAATTCTATACACCATAATTTTATCTCATCTTATTAATGTGATACTGACAATTAGCATTTGGACTGATTGATACTGTTATATTAACACAATAAAATAGTAATAAGATAAATATGTAATTTTAAACATTACTCATAAAAATGTTCTCTATTGATAGGCTTACATTGAATTTTCTTTTTCTTTTGACTTAGGTGGTGTAAAAAAAAAATTACGTCATTTATGTTGTAGTTTGTAAAGGTTCAGATTTAATTTTACTTTAACAAAAAATAATTAAATTAAATATAGACAGTAAAAACAACAATACCTAAGCCAAATCTCTTACTATCATCATGCGTATCAATGTAACACTCTCATATAAGTTACGGATTGTTTGGAAATCTTGGATAATAAAAAACAATGAAGTTTATGTATTTAACAAAGGAATACATGCTATATGATTCTTTTTCCTTATTGTTCATGCGAATAATGCGTGAATCGTGGTATATGACATATTCTTGTTTGGAATTCTTTCAAAGGAAGTTACTAACTTACTATACGAAGTATGATTTCTTTTTCTTTTTTTCAAAAAACATATTAAACTCTGTTTAACTACTTTTAAGGATAGATTAATCATTAGATCATTTTTTTAATAATTGTGATAAAATAAATTCTTATTTGGTCTTCGAACTTACTATATTAGCAGGGAAAAAAAAATCAAAGTCTATTTTTTGACTATCACATTCATCATTATATAAATTTTTTTGCGGTAAGTCTTAACCCAACCGGTAAGCTTAATTAACAAGTCAAATTTGAATTTACCTTTTCAGTATGTTAATACAGGTACCAAAGGTTGGACCGTTTGGTAAAAGGTAGGACTTTGAATTTTTAAAATTCTTAAAAATTTTGCATCAAAACATTTCAACTTTTTAAAAATCTTATACCAATTAATGTACTTGAATATCCTCGTTCAAATGTCAGTCCGACCATCCCTCCGACTGGATGGTTTTGAAAACCTTTTTGTTGAACTTTGAAGTATCCCATTTAGATATGCGACTAAGCAGTTCTAACCATCAATTTAACCAAATTTTGTATTCCAATTAAAGTCTCAATTTAATTAACAACCTTAGAAAACCTAATTTTGATATCGAATTAGTTAACCTAAAACCCAACATTTTTTTTATTGCAATTTTTTATGGGCCTAATAATAAGTTAATGTGTTTAAGAAGTAGTTATGTGGTAGACTTTTGCTTTAGAAGTAATTTGTAATAGGTGGTTAACTTGTTAAGATTTTACTCTTTCTTTTAGCATGTAAGGTGTAGTGGGTAGTTATGTGTTTAATGGATTAGTGGTTATTCTTATTGTCATTGTCAATGGGTTAGTAGGCAATAATTATTTAGGGCAGCAGTTATTTGAATCCTTTTGTATTTAATTTCAGCATTATCAATAGAATGATTATCAAAGTATTTGCATTTGAAAAGCCGTGAGCTTTAAGTGGAGGGATCAACCCCTTGAAGTGCCAAGTTATTGATTTTATTCACTAATTATTATTCTCAAATATCTACGCTCTTATCACGATTGCCTATAATTGAAAATTTCTTGCAATTATCTGTATCCTGTAATTGGACGGTCAAAATATTTGTTTGGACAAATAACCCATTGAGAGCCTATCACAATTACAGCAAATTCTTTGCGATCCAAACAAGGATGATAAGGAATTTGGATCCATGTGTTTTTACCCAACTGATAATTTGTGAACTTTACAAAGCGGCTGCTATATCCCAACTTTTTTCTGATGGAGAATACTATGAAAATAGAGCAGCGTGGAAGAAGAACAAAAAAGAATCAGATACATCATACATTTACGGGGGGTCTCGTTATTATTCCACCATGCGAACATTATGAAAATTGTCTGATAAAGCTCGCGAAAAATCTCCACACATTGGACAGCCTCAAATTTGGTCAACATGGGGACAAGTTTGATGATACTCCATAAAACAATGATGAACATGCCTACGCTTTACAATGGGCCGGAAAGCAGAAAAAAGGCCCACCAAAATCTCCCACTGAAATGGTTCTGTGAAATGTATGTGCATAAGGAACACGAAAGCCGAAAAAAACAAAAAAAACCCAAGCATAGTAAGGCTAAATGTTCCGCGTGTATTTTTCTTGTGTTTCTTTAAAATTAATGTGGTAGATTACAATTAAATTTTGATTAAATGATAATTTTATCCTTTTGGGATATAATTGAGGGTAACTTATGAAAAAATTTTGGGTACTATAAATTTTTTTACAAACTGATGTGATGGGCCATGTGATACTCTTACATCAACTACAATCAAATTTAATTATTTAGTGGTTGACGTAATAAATTTCATATAGATTTCTATGTTAATTTATAAGGAATTTGTAATACCATTGCCAACACTCTTTTGAAAGATCTTAGCTAGCTTTAGAGATCCTTTTAAACCTATCCACTATGTGATCAAAGTAAAGCAACATACAAAAGCGTAATCATAGAAATCACATATTTATTCGACAACTATCTCACAATGCTGATATGGCAGTTACAACTAATGTTTAGATCAATCATTGTTAAAAAAAGAGTAATGTTATATACAATATTTTTACCTCACAATTATCGCTGACGTAGCAATCCCAACTAATTATTGATTTTTTTAAAAAAATAAAAAATAAAAACTGATCCAAGGGTTGATTGAGAGTGTCATATCAGTATTGTAAGATAATTGTATAATAAAAATGTGGTTTCTAACATTACTCTATTTTTTTTAAAAAAAAAAATCAAATACTAGTCCAAATGATCACATCAATATTATAAAATAATTGTGACATAAAAAAACATATAGTTTCTAACATTACACCATACAAAAATGATACGAGCACTTGGATTGCCTAACAAAAAAAATAAGAACTCCTGTATACAGGCTTCGTATGGCATAAGACATAAAATGGGCCGAGTGTTACAAACTATAAGGCTATACCTGTTCAGCTTATATGGGCTTATTTTGGGCTCCCTTTTTTGCAGAAAGTGGTCCAGTTACCAATTGCAACATGACTTTGCTAGAATTAATATGGAAGCCAAATTTTAATAGGCAGCTAGTTTTCAGTCCATGCACCTAATTTCTTTCTTTTTTCCTCTATTTGTTCTTCCCTTACAAACTCGCAAAGTCGCAATCTCTAGAAGACTAAATTGCAATGTTTTATTTCTAAAATTGTAGTTCACACCCTTCTTTTTTTTTTTTTTTAACTAAAGCTTTCAGACTTACTAAAAATCAAGTAGAAACAACTTGCTTAACAAGTACAATACTACAATACTCTGGATAAATACGAGATAATCTTCCATCCAAACTTGCTCTAGAAATTAATGAATGATTGCCTTCGCTAAGTGCAGGGTTTGCTTCCCTATTAATGTGCCCCACATAACATGATTAAAAACAGTTTAACACCATCTTTGCATCATCAAATAGTTGCTCGTACTAACTCTATCAATGTCATTCCTTCCGTAATGAATATAATATTTCCAATGTTAAATAGTTTTAAAATATAAATTAGGAGGTAATCTTATTCTAAAATAGGTCTAATTTCGATATAAGAATATTATTTGGCTAAAAGCTATATATATATATATATATATATAGAGAGAGAGAGAGAGAGAGAGAGAGAGAGAGAGATGCTACTTTTCAAAATTATCATTAAATGTATGAGTTTTATGTGGGTTCACACATAAGATTCACAAATCTAATGATAATTTTAAAAGGTAAAATATAAGAGAATCATACTGGTTGATGTTATAACATTATATATATTTCTCTTATTTTGGGGTCATATATGTAAATATAAATTATTTTATTCTATATATATATATGGCCTCCCAAGCAAGGAAAAAAAATCACAACCGACTTAGAATAAAATAAATATGGTGTTTGGTCTTCATTTCCTTTAGAAAGTTAAAGATATGATTTAGATTTAGTGTAAATCCAGCCTAGTTTTTGAAAGCTCCCAAAACCAGCGTTTTTAAATACCGCAGGACTTTGAATTTTAGAAGTCAAACCAAAGAAAGATTCCACTTGAAGACAAAACCCAAAAAGACGAAGTACGCAGGTAAAATTGGGTGGAATGTTTGTTTGTTTGTTTTTTTATTTTTTATTTTTTTTCCCTCTATTTGGTGGAATGTTTTTACTTGATATAACGTGTAGAAACATATGACAATGAGGAGGCTATTGCTTTTATATATATATAGTTTTAAAATTAGGCCTGTCTTGCCAAATTTTGTCAAAAAAGAAGAAGAAGCAAATAACGGTTTGGAGTTTAAATTTTAATGAGCTAATTAATCTTTGAACTTTGTTTCGCCCCGAGTAAAACACCCTAGCTCCATCACTAGGTAAGAGTGAGTTATGTCCTATGCACATATATACCTCAACTTGCTTTTAGAAAGTGTTTTAAAAAAAAAAAATAATGAAAAAAATTAAGATTTTGATATAACGTAAAAGTGAAAATAGTTTGACCCTTTTGAGTGTTTTGAATTTGTTTGTTTTAAAAAGAAAAAACCAAAGGAAGAGAGAAGAGTGAAATCTGTTCAGCACTGTTCACACTAATAAAAAGTTTACGGCAAATTGTTGAGATTGATGGGGGAGAATTTTAAACTCTTTTGAGCAAATTTCCTGCTGTGAGTGCTCTCCTATAAACAAATAAACGAGAATGATGAGTACAGGAAACTAAGAGGCATAAGAGTATTTACATCGGGTTCAACAAATATTTGACTAAATTTTAGTTAAAACATTATTTTTTTTATTTTGGCTAACAATTTTTCCAAAAAATCTATATCCGACTCAGTATTTTAACTAACAATTTTTACTATTCCATTTAAATAT
>FXXK01000089.1:294917-325874 GCA_900184695.1 Betula pendula | reverse complement strand
ATTTTTCAATATAAATTTCAGCAGACCATCTATTTTATTATTTATTTTTTTAAAATAATATATTTCAATCATTTTTTTATTATTTTTTGTTCTCTTTCTTTTTTCGATAAGGGTGAGGGAGAGAGAAAAGAGAGAAAAAAAAATGAATAAAAAAATCTTAGAAAATGATAAAGTGAACTTTCATACATGAAAGTTCACTGTAACAAATTTTAAAAAAAAATTTATTTTAAAAAATCTGTTAAAGTTCTAAAAAGACTCCTACTAACTAAATATAACTATTATAAAACTTTTAAAGTCTTTATTTTAGATGCTCTTAATCATTTCGAAAGTGGAGTAAATCTTGTACTTTTTACCGGCCTTTTCCCCTTTGAATTCTATTAGAAATTAAGAAGCAGGATGTGGTATGGAGCAATCCGTCAAAAGATTTGAGATTCGGGCAATTTCCAATCAAAGAAATGGCCCACCAACCATTTCTTTCAGCTTACCAGTGCTTTGGTTCATTTGATTTGGTCTAAAATTTTTTAGAAAATGTATTTTTTTGTATGAGTGATTAGTATTGTATAAATTATTGATTAACCTAAAAATATTTTAATTGACAAAGAAAAATAACCTTAATGATATGTAAAATAATTTACGTTCCTTATATGCGTATACAATTTTTTCACCGCTCTTCCGCACCCTCGAGTATGTAACTGTGGGAGGGAGAATGATCATCTCCATTTCAATTGAAACAGAGAGAAGTTGGTTTTTTATTCTAGAATGACAAAATTGTCCAAAAATAGTAAAAAGACAATTTTGTCCTTATAAAAGTAAGGAACCGACTTCTCTCTATTTCAATTGAAATGGAGAGGAGCCGGATCCCTGTGGGAGGGCCCCTTATGGGGCCGACCTGTCTACCTGAACACTTGCCCAGTTAGGTGCCCCACAAGGACTTCCTCACAATTGTATGTTTAAATTGCAAGTAATATGAGCACACAATTGCACCAGAACTTAATCACACTTTTGAAAACCTTTTATTCTCACATTCTTTTTCTTCGCAGCTCCTAATTGTTTGTCTCTCTCTCTTCCTTACAGCTTCTCATATTAAAATGAAAATATAATATATATTTAATGGTTTTCCATACGAGCGAATGCCGGAAAATGTTTTTTGAACTACTTTTTGGCCGGTTGCAAACAAACAGAAAAATAAACTACTTTTTTCTAAAAAATATTTTCCAACATCAAATATTTTTCACTTAAACAAACAGAACCTAGCTAAGCGTTATCATATTAGTGAGAAGACTTCCTTTTCTTTCTTTTTTTTTTTTTTTTCTTTTTCAAATTAGAACGAAGAAGATTCTTTTAATTAATTGGTTTATTATTAAATTGACACGAATTTTTAGAACAAATAAGAATCACGTATATTTTTAATAAAACATGTAATTTCTAAAAGTATTGAATTGTAGGATGGTAGATTGGTAGTGAACTAGTGATCTTTTATAGGGTTGGAGTTGCAAGAGGAAGAATCTGCCACAAAGTTCTCTCACTTTTTGCCGCACATTGAGACTATATATATATATATATCAACGTGTAAATATCCTTGGATATGGCACTTAGCATAGCTATTGTCTGATTTGAAAGATTTATAATACTTTCATTCCACCCACAAGAAAAGTTATGAAACACCACGCAGATGAATCCCATTAAATATTGTCTCCACTGCTCCTAATGTTTTGTACAATTCTCGACCATGTCACCTTATTAGGGACATTAATTCTCACAATGTTGATCTACATCCTCTCTCAATTCTCGCAATGTCAAGTTTCCCTTTCAAAAACTCTCCAATGACCTTCTTTTGTTTTTTATACAAGAAAATGTTTTGACATTGATATATAATTAGTAAAATGATTAAGTAAAAAAATTTAACTCATCTATTTAATTTTAGTGGCTAACTTATCAAGTTTATCTGTCAGTTTGTAGTGGCTAACATGATAATCTCTTAATTTTTCTTAATTATTTCACCAATACTCTTCTATTTAGTTTAAATAAAATTTTTTAATAATTATATTGTCTGAATTATTAGAGAACTTTTATGAGATTATTTTTTTTTTAGCAAATTTTTACCAGATCTCGTATCTTATAAATTTTTTTTTCATATTTATTTATTTATTTATCGTTGGATATAGTGTAGACAGCAACTGTACGTATGAACCTCCGTAAATTGCTAGCATCCCTATCTATCTCCATCGCTATAAATGTGTCTTTAAATTACAAGGCGGATAGAGAGACTCACGCCTCCCGTTCTACAGTTGTCCATGATAGCTGCAGACCGTATATATGTGCATCTCTATCACTCTGATCAGTACGTACTTTTGGTTGAGAGAGAGAGAGAGAGATTAATTGTGGGCAGAAGAGAAATGAAGATAGAGAGGAGATCTCGGGAATCGAGCATTTGGTTCGGAGCAAAGAGAGAGAGAGAGAGTTTCTGGTGGAGCCTGGAGCTGGTACGCTATTCTATGCATTCTTTGCCCCTACAACCAAATCCTTCTTTGCCGGTTCCATGTCTCCTCCATACCCAAACACGCCAAAACCCAACATATCAATTTCCTCTCCATCCCACGTGCACTATCTCTCTCTCTCTGTCTCTCTCAAAAAAAAAAAACAAACATATACATTTTCAGCAATTTAAACAAGGACAAACCCTACTGTGTAAAAATTTCTATATTTGTTTTCCGATTTTGTTAATGGGTATCCAACTATCCAAGGGTAAAAGTTAAAAGTGTATTATTCAATGTTTCCATTCCTTCATTTTTCTTTTTATGAGTAAAAAGAAATGGTAGAAATTGTTTTTTATCTCACGAATATGTTATAATGTTAACGTGACAATTCAAAATAACCTTTAGATAAATTCTTATTTCTTTTAAAAATAAAATCTAAAGACTTGTCAAAACTATCTAGAAAGAATTTATCATTTGACAACCGTTTTTCTCTTATTATTGTTTCTCTTAAAAAAAAGTCATTATCTCTTCAAAATTAATTATCAAACAACTTTTTTTATTTTATTTTTTAAAAAATTCAATTTTTTTATATCACACCAATCACTTCTTATTACTATTCAAACTAAAATTTCAAAATAAAATTTATTACCAAACACATTGGGCCTCCTCAAGTGAATTTTTCAATTGAGACTTTTTTTTTTTTTTTTAGTTGTCATAGTAAATTAATAGGCGGTAGTAGATAGTCGTCTAGAAAAAAATAATTGAAATTTTCGTCTTAATCTTGACAATCTCTACCAGTTTGTTTGCAACAAAAAAAAAATTGCTGGTGATAAAGCCAAACTCATCCTACAAATATCAAGAAAAACACGATTCATTTTGAACTTGAGGCACAAAGGTAAACAACTAATGAATATTGTCATATGAACCTCTTTTTCTTTTTTTTTTTTTTTTTTCTTTTTTTTTTCTTTTCCAAGAGTATATATATGTTATGGCTAATAATTAAATATTATATTTTAACATTGCTAAACTTAAAATACACACAACATTTGTTTATTTATCGCCTTTGTCGTCCCCACTTATCTTCTCCACCAAAACCAAATCTCTCTCTCTCTGTCCCTCTCTCTCCATATAACAGCTAGCTAGCATCAAAATCACCATGCAAACTCCCTCCTTTACTTACATATCCTCTAGTGAGAGTGCCTGTTTGGAAGCTGATGATCAAGAAGATGACGATTCCATTTTTCTCTCTCTCGGCCCTCCCGGCCAACACATCCGCAAGTCGAACCCCATCTATATTCCTTCCTCCTCAAGCCACCCTGTGAGTCACCAAAACCCTTCTATTACTGACGGTGGTGTAACAGTAGCCCTTCACATTGGTCCTCCAATTACTTCTCTACCCAACTCTACAACTACTAACCCTAATGACATCCTTGCCCCTGTTGAAGCCCAATACTGGATTCCTTCTCCCACACAGATCCTTGTTGGTCCCACTCAGTTCTCTTGCACTGTCTGCAACAAAACATTCAACCGATACAACAACATGCAGGTCAATTAAAACAACAAACAACAATTATATATATATGTCACATTGTGTCGATTTTTTATTTATTTATTTATTTTTGGTTTGGTGATATATATATAGATGCATATGTGGGGGCATGGATCGCAGTACCGGAAGGGAGCAGAATCTTTGAGAGGGACAAAACCGTCTTCTTCCATGCTGAGACTGCCGTGTTATTGTTGTGCTGAGGGGTGCAAGAACAACATAGGGCATCCAAGGTCAAGGCCACTCAAAGATTTCAGGACCCTTCAGACACATTACAAGAGAAAGCACGGAACCAAGCCTTACGGCTGCCGGAAATGTGGGAAACCATTCGCCGTCCGGGGGGATTGGAGGACTCACGAGAAGAACTGCGGGAAGCTCTGGTTTTGCATTTGTGGGTCTGATTTCAAACACAAGAGGTCCCTTAAAGACCACGTTAGGGCGTTTGGGAATGGCCATGCTCCCCACACTAACACTACTATGGAGCTGTGCGATCAGGTTGAAGAGGAAGAAGAAGATGATAATGATGATCATGATGATGAAGACAATGAGAATGGCGGTCAGGGCTCTGTTTTTTCTTTTAGTAATAATTAATTAAGGTTTAGTGATTAGTGACTGTTTCTCATGTGCTGTGAGAGAGAGAGAAAGAGGGAGAGGATGAAGACAAACAGTATAATGAAAGCCAAGGTTGTATGCATTAAATGTTGGAAGTGGCAGTTCGATTATATATAATTAAAGGTCCTTCTTTGTCCCACTTTTCTGTGATAAATATGCGTGTTTCATGTTTGTGTGTGAGTGTGAGAGAGAGAGAGAGAGAGAAAGAAGAGTCACAAAGTGGTCAAGTGAATTCAGTGATTGCAGGTCATCAGAGCAGAAATGCAGACAATTGTACAGTAGAGTCACAGATTCTACTGTTCATATGTTTGCATTTGCCTTTGCCATACATATATGAAGGCTCAGTGTCTCTGAGCTTCGTCTACCACTGCTAAGACTTTGATCGAGCCATAGTGTCAGTTGGGGTAACGAGGGACCACAGAAAGTTTACTGTTTTTGGGGTTTCACCCAAAGGGTTGTCTTTTTCCTTTTCAGACCAACTACAAACAGATACCGCGAAACATTTTCAGACTCCCGTTTTTTGCCTTTAACCCTAATTAATTTTACTAATATTTAATGTGCATGGCCTTTCGCTCTACATGATCATCATCTTTTTTTGTTGGCTTTTTACTGTTCCTTTCTTTATGTCGATTCTCCGTTTTGCCTTTACGATGAAAAGGATAAATCCGTGCTTCCTTTCATGTATATGCATGCATATGATTGTTTAAGTATAACGATAATTACAACATTGAAGTGCCAGTTTCGACTCATAATTTTATTTTTTTTCTTTTAAATTAAGAATTATTTGAAACTGTAATGTTTGCATTGTAAAATAAGAATATGATATATAGTATTACTCACATTGTAATATAGAAATAACGATGATAATACTAATGTAAGGTGCACCACTTAATTTAAAAGTTGAAGTTAATAAAAAAAATTGTACAACTAATAATTTAAATTAATAGTTTAATACTCTAGTTTCGTCTATAAGTGAGGTACAACATATTAAATATTTAAGTAAAATAAGAGTTAAACTGTAGAGTTAGAATTTAAACTCAAGAGTTAAGATATCTGCTTTAATATACTATATTAAGTCATTATATACTTACCTCAAATTAAAGGTTAAGATGAAAAGAAATGATAAATTTGACGATTTAAATTAATATTATAACACTTTATTATGAATCTTGTAACTAATTGGAGGTTTTGATATGGGGCTATTGACTCATTTTTACTAGCAACTTTAAACCGGATTAACTTGAGTTGAGCCTCTACTGGTCTACTTAATATGAGATTTTTCATCATAATATGAAGTAGCAAAATAATGTGCTGATTGAGCTGAGAAATTCCGTTTAACGTACCTTCCTACATAGATGAGTACTATTTTTTGTGCCTCGACAAGAAGTAATTCATGTAGAAGTTTTTAGATATATAAAAGGCTTAAAAGCTAACCTAGCTAGTTGGACCGACAAAGAAAAAGAAATCCATAAAATTATAAACTAAACTCTTCGTTTTTATTATTCTATAGTTTTAAGTTCTGTTAGTCGATCTGTATTAACCCAAAAAATTAAGTTGATTTTTTTTTTGTTGTAAAGAAATAAAGGGCTCCGGCAGTCCGGCTTCCTAAATAATGACATATATTTGCTAGCTTCAATGTCGTTTTGTTTCCTCCACTCTCCTGAATATTTTCTATAGTTTTTTTTTTTTTTTTTCAAGTAAAAATTGAAAATCTAAACCAAGATTCCTCCATCGATCTTACATAAATTTACGAACCTAGCTCTTACAGCTTGTTTGCAGTTTGCACAGCCTGCAACATCTTGTCACTAGACAATGACATCGTCTGATCATGATTGTCAAACTTCAAGCAAGCATTTTCTTTCTCCAAAGTGCTTCCAACCATTTACAAATTAAGTCCTTTCTTTCTTTGTTTCTATTTCTTCAAAAAATAATCGGTGAATGAAGCTCAAGGTTACCATAGCTACAAAAATCAATTGAGCAAAAAGTCCTTTACAAACCGGATGATTTATGTGATGTTTATCATGTTAGTTATTAAATATTTAAATTTATTTATCAAATTTTTGTTGTTTAGTTTTTTTTAACATTAAGATACTGTAATATTCCAAACATTTTTCTTAAATTTCAATCACATTCTTTGAACACACACTTAGTGAAGTACACTTGTCGTGGATCCAGGTTATCATTGTTTAGTAATAATAGATTGTTGGAAAGAAGAGGGAGTACTGGACTGGCATTCACGTGGTTTGGAGCAATTCATATTAGGTAACTGTCGTTGCTGTCCCTGTATCATTGTTCTGTATTTTATTTCTATATATATATGGGCGTTGGAAAAAAAAAAAAATAATAATTATTTTTCTTTCTTCATGGTGCTCAATTGCTCATGAGTCATGGCCAAATTAAAACGAATCATGGAGCTGAGCTCTTCAGATCATCATTAAAGGCAATTACTCCAACAAAATTGATTAACAAACTAAACCAAGCAGTTTTTGCCAAATACATTATTTTTTTCTTTAAAAAACTTCAACTAATCGATGATTTTTTTTTTTCCAAATCAATGTTCATTTTTTGAAAGTGGAAACACTTATTTGACATTTTCGTAAACTACTCTCGTCTTCTTCTTCTTCCTTTTTTATTTTTTTATTTATTTATTTTATAATAAATAATAATAATAAATATACAAGATTCTTACTGGAAATGTTGCTCATTTCTGATCTAGAGTAAAAGACACCTTCAGAAAATTTATTAGAATTTTACTTCCCATTAACAATCGGAGAAACTTTTTTTTTTCTTTTTTTTTTCGAGGGAGGGGGTGGGAGACCCCAACAAACAACCCATATAGTCACTATATATAGTGCAAAAATTAAAAATTAATATAAAGCAGAAAATGGATCAAAAAATTGTATCCCATAATTCCTTGATCAAAAGGCTAATTAAGGAGAAGGTCGCCTTAAAGGCAGTATGTGATGAAGTCTGATAGTTGGACCGCTGAAAATTAATAAGTGTGCACGACTTGATGAAAATAACATTTCCCGCACCATTGGATAAAGGAGCATGTTATGTGACAGCTCTAAACAAAAGAGAGAACAACTCCAACTTTACTGAGAAATGAGGTGAGAATGGGCTCTCGAAGGGAAGAGTTGGATCTGGACACCATCAGAGGAGACGACATGTAGGTCTCACGCGCTGATGGAGAAGTTGGATGGTGGGCGGCCCATAGTGGATCAGAGGCGGGAAGACCAGAGGAGGAGAGTGTGTGCATTGGAGATGATGGGCGGTAGTAGATCAAGCTTCCAAAATCCCACACAAAAAAATAAAAAGAGGAAATTATTTAAAAATAAAAGGGAGGAGGCAAAGAGAGAAAGAGGAGAGGAGGTGGCAAAGAAGGAAGAGGAGGGAAAGGGAGGGAGGGACAAAGAAGTGGGATCAGACACCATTGGGGTCCAAGCGCGGGTGTGAAGGCTAGAGATGGCAGGCGGCTCACAGTGGGTTTGCGGGGGCTAATGGAGGGGTGCGTGCGTGGAGGAGATGAACAGGCATCGGAAAATATAGCTTTCAACCTCCTACAAAAGAAAAGAAGAGAAGAAGAAGAAGAAAAAAAAACAAAAAAAGAGAGAGAAATGGAGTTTCGAACGTGGGGAGGAGGGTATTAATCATTACTCTACCCAAAGTTGATGCAAGTTGCACGTAAAGTCTTGAACTCAATGTACCAGGAACATGGGATTGGTCCCGGAATAATCGGAGACATAGTGAGTAATATGTACGTAGAGAAAAGCTTGTTCAGTCAATTTGAGCATCAATTGGTGAGGTTAGGGATAGTGGCCTGCATGAGGCTCAGTAGCCTTAGCACTCGATCGATCGGGGACGGCCGTAATCGCCAAAGTAGAAGCTCTAGACAGCCTCGTACCTCTCTCTCCATTTTTCTCAGCTACATGTTGGATTAGGTCCACTAGGATGCACATGCCAGCGGTTATTCCTAATTAACCGCTTTTCTAAGTCTCCACTTTTGGCTTTGTTGCTAAAAGAATAGTTATAGTTAGAAAAGAATATATCAATTTCTAAAAACAGTTACTAAATTATTCAAGTGCTTACTAGGTGATCTTGAAGAATCACGATGTGACTTGGGTTTGTTGAAGAAGAACGCTGTCGGTGTGATGTTCTTGGAGCTTCTTCTTGTCGAGGAGTGTTGATGGGTGGTTGAAAATTTAAAATTTTGGGTTGGAAAAGATCGTGCAGGACGATTAAATCCTAGGAGTTTTTGGGTTTGGGAAGGTGAGGGAGAACATGGGTTGGGCAGTTTTGGGAAAGAGGTTGCGTTGAGAGAGGTTGTGGAGGCCATTGATGGTGGTGCAGAGCTTAGAGGAATGAAGATTGAAGAATGGAAGATTGACGAGCAGAGAGTCGTGGTGGCAGTAAGTAATATTTGACTGGGTTGGAAGGCTGGAAATACCAAAACAATTTCTTTTTGGTGCAGATACTTATTAGAACCGTGAAATACTTGGTGGCGGCTTGGCCTACGCCATGATACGGATTTAGGCAAGTCAACAACAATCCATTGTGAGATTGCCGGTGCTTTGTGGAGTGCTATCTTCAATCTTAACTTAGCTTGGGTGATGTCTCAAAATAATAATAAACATTTTGGCTTGTTGGAGAGGTTGAAAAGTAGCCTTCAATGTGCAGTGTTAAAGATAGTTTTGCATTGTGCTTTGTTGTGTCTTTGAAAAGAAATAAATTATAGATGTGTTGAAGACCATAAAAAGACAGTGGTAGAACTAAAATCTTTCTTTTTAAAATTTCTTTACCACTAGACAACTGCCTTAAATCTTAATTTGCTTACTTTTAATGAATTTTTCCACATGTTTTTTATTTCTAGTTAGGTATTTCTCTTGTATATTCCACATGACGCCTTTTGCACTTTAAATGATAATTCAAGTAGTTTTTTTAAAAAATGCTGTACATGAAATTTCATTTATTATGCAAAACATTTACTGGTAGGAAATAGGAGTTGCAGAGCAAGTTGGTGGAAACTTCTAAAGCTCAACAAGCTCAAGGTCATCAAGAATCACGACAACTGAAAAATAAGAACATAAGATTAAAGTACGACAAAGGTGTTCAAGGAATCCTCTTCCCACTTTGTTCCTAAAGAGCGTGGGGAGCATGAGAATCTAGCAAAAACATGAGAAATCTAGCTACGATACTGACTGTCCAATAGTCAGAGAGTTGGATCCAGATCCAAATCCCCGGCCAAGACCTTCTCGAGTAGGTTAACTTTATTAGGACCCTCATAAATTTTCTGTCCGAATTATTAAAAATCTGAATAACAAAATTGCTAGGATATCTATACCGTTGTGACAAATAAAAGGTGTCAATTTTACATCTGGGACTCCATTAAAAGCTGCACCTTCTCATAGGCCAAAACTGTGACCATCACAGTGAAGACAACCAGTGACTGCCGCTAGCAGTCCCCAAAAAGCAACATGTAATCGTTCAATCATGTCAACAGTATGCATAGGTATAGTCACCCTCTCGGAGAGCGTTGATACACATTCAACGTTGAACTCCTCACAGTAGCTTGATAACAAGCATGCTGATCGCTGTGCAACAATTTAGATTGTTCAAAGAGCCTTTTCTTCTGCCAAATGTTTAATAAAGTCTCCTACACTATAGGGGATGAAGTGGGGGTAAAGGCATATATAAGAAAATTCCCCTATTCTTGGTGCATTTTAACACTTCCATTGGCATCCATTAATTTTAGGAACTCTACAAGCAAAATGAATGAAAGCCAATCTATTGTCTCCTATATACGTAATATACTTCATATATAGAGGAGCATATTGATGCAGAATCCAAAAAGTCCAAAAATTAAAGAATACCAAGTCAATATGTTGTTAAAATTTCTGCACCAGTTCTAGTAATCAAAATGGTATGCTCAAACTGAGCAGCAGCGCTACCATCAGCTGCGACAGCCGTCCAGTTGTCTGGCCATGTTATACATTCAGTGCTTCCCAGTGTAAGAATTGGTTCTGCAGTAAAAGGGGCAGAAACTTCTAAGATCAAATTTTCAGCTTCATTAGTGTAGAAACGAAACCACAGACTTCACTGCCTCATCAAGGAGAATCTTCTTAAGCAGCAAATGCACTCGAATTAAGGAAAATTCAGAACAATAAAGGAAGAAGAGGGGATCTTACCCAAGAACACTAGACAACTTTCACATTTTTTAAAAATATTTTTTTTCCTTTTGTTTACAAGAACTACAAACTGAGATATCAGATGGTTTTAAGTTTTTTAATTGCCAAGTAAAAAAAAAAACAAAAAGAAAAAGAATATAATTGTAGTTTTTCTCATTATTATTTTAACTCAAAGACGGGGGAGAAATGTAAGAGAATGAAAAAACATATTATTCTAGCTAGAGTACTGTGTTTATTTTGGTGTTACATACATGGCACCACAACATAATCAAAGCAAGAACAAACATTTCATTGACAATATAATTAGATATATGTTTGCAGTTATTTATGGCTAAGATAAGGGTAGCAATTTGTATTCGCGTGTCGGGTTCAAGTCGAGATATAGGTATAAAATTATATAGATCAATTATAACCTAACCCATTTAATTAAACGGGTCAAACCCCTCAACTCTAACCCTCTAATTTTGTATTGGGTTCGTATCGAGTTTACAGGTCATGTAAAAAATTGCTTGCAATTATGTCGTGTGTCAGGTTTAGGTCGTGTCGAAAGCTTATAAGACTATAAAAGTTAACTCTAACTCGACCCAATTAATTAAACAAGTCAAATTCTTCAACCCTAATAATTTAATTTCGTATTCGGTTTGTGTCGGATTCGCAGGTCGTGTCAAAAATTGCTAGCTCTAGCTAAGATAAGGATATTAAGATGAAATTAGGAAAGTAAAGCAAGCAAAAATAAAGATAAATTGTGTTTGCAACATACCATCACAGTGAAGTGGAATATAAGGGAACAGAGATATGAAGTTCCCAGCAAGTTGAAATAATAAGATGGAATAATGAACCATGGCAGAGGACTAAGCAGTTCCTTTGGTTCGGTCAGTACTTATGGACACTGGTCACTTTGCAGATTTAACACAAGTAAAGGTTTGAGATAACCTTTTTTTCTTTCTTATTGGGTGCAAGAGAGACTAACCACCTTCATTAATTTTTTTTTTTTTTAATTACTCATGTGTATTCTCTCCCATGTCTTAAACTACCACCACAGTTCCAGTCTAAATAGGCAATAGGCTGCCTTAATTTCCAGCGACAAGTTAATGCACTCACCAATAGTAAATGTCTGACCTTCAACCATGTGACCAGGCTGGTCATTTCCTGTCAAACAATAAACAATTAGATCTCAGAGAGTAATACCTTCAACAAATGATGAAAGAATGAAAGAAAGAAAGCTATGCTTAGGCAATTTTTTAGGCTTTTGACTGCAGCCAATTGCAATTATTTGGACACGCCAAATTTAGAGTTAATTGCAATCATTTTATAATTACTTTCTCTTTTGCCAGGCTTTGAAGAATATCTATCCACCATAAAATTTGACCGAGAACAGTCAATGAATTAATCTGAAAAACTCCATTTGAGAGAGAGAGAGAGAGGAAGAAGAAGAAGAAGAAGAAGAAGAAGAAGAAGAAATACTTCCACGGCAAACTCTAAAGTCTAAGCCAAATTTAGTAGAGAAGTAGTTGAGTACCTGATAATACCACTGATCAAAGTAATGCACTCAAGTAGCAAGCACTATCATCATATCTTTTTTTATTTATATTTTTTATAAGTAATCACAAATTCATGAAAACGCACAAAGACACAACCCAAGTACACGGGGAGTATACAACAGAGAAGCCCTAGTAGCAGAGAAGAGATCTAAGAAAATATGAAAATTTGAAATACTAAAATCTGAGGCAGCAACCCAAAGAAAGAGTCTTAAAGAATCATATCTTAGAAAAATGAAGATACATGTATGCAGTGTAATAAATTCAATTATCACTTAAAGCTGTCACTTATTTTCACTACAAATTATACGGTATAACAAACAAATTGGAGTTAGTGAAAAAAGAAGATTCCTGCATAAAGGGAAATAAGTTTATAAGAATTGGATATTAATTATAGTAATTAGTTATTATCAACTCAAGATATTTTGGAACTCAACATTAAGTAATGTGAAGTTAGTCATGCAACACTCAAGTATTTCAGAAAATAACATCTAAAAAATCAACTTGATAAGCATCAAACACAAATTGTCCGAAATGAATTACTGACCAAACAGAAAGCCCAGTTCACAAATTGAGCAAGATCTTGTGGCAATAAATATAAGAGATATCATAGTACATTTGATACACATAAAGAACCTAATTATAAGGTGTCGATATCAACATACGCCACAAGAGGTTTCATTAAGATAAGAGTCCCCTTCTAATACCAATGTTTACTGAATGGTCTAATATGTTTAGTCTATCATGTGTCAAAATTTGGTTCAGTTTCCAATACTGAATCACTCACTAATGGTTGGATTCGTCCTAAGCCAATAAAGTAACAAGATAAGCAAAATACCGAAATCAATAGGTGACTTACGGTGATGATATATAAATGGTTCAGAGTGAAATACAGTTCCAACACCATGCCCAACAAAACGCTCCACCACACCATATCCGTATTTTTCAGCATGCTCACTGAGATAATGATGCAAAATAAAATTGTTATAACCAAGCTCTAAATTAAGTCAAAAATCAGTCATTGTTAGCACAAAATGAAGTGATCGCGTATCATCAGTTAAAGCAAATTATACAGGTCAACTATAAATAACAGCAAATAACTAACAAAAGCAATGAATTATGTCGTATGGTTACATGAAACACATATCTTGCCAAAATAAAGGACACATCCATCTATTATACACCATGCCTAAACATATAGTGTGGTGTCATTTCAAAAAGAATTCTATATCACATTGGGCCAGCTATAACCATCTATAAGGTGAAGAAATCCCCACCCAACAGAAGGCTCTGAAGCCCACCCAATTTCATGTTCAAAGCATTATGCAAGCATCAGCATGCCAATTAGGTGACTATTAATAAGATGAATAATCTTTTGCACCTAGTCCTAATATTTTGTAACCATGCGATAATAGATCAAGATACTAAATCAACTCAAATACTTGAAATTAGAGCTGTCCTTTACAATTTTGCATAGTAACAACATCCACCTTACTCCCTTGAAAGCTTTACAGTATATGATGTAATACAAAACATTTTAGTAAGGTTAAATTAATAATAACAGTTACATAAGGCATCATCAAATTCAAACTTTGTCGCAGAACTTTTGTTTTATCCTTCCTTCTTCGATTAGAAACAACTCGCTCATTAACTTCTTTTAAGAGTCACACCTTACACGCTCTAGATTGCCACGTAACAAGCCCTGTGCCTCTCTTTGGTGGGTCAGTTTTTTTCCTCACAGGTTTTGAACTCAATACATTAAAGTGCATGCTCAATAGATAACCAAGCATTTTTTTAACTGCACTAATGACAGCATATGCATGCTAGTACTAATAGTAAAGGATAGAGCACAAAGGTACTCCAATATATTCACTGCACAATCCGAATAAGCTATCTCACTATGAACATGGATCTATTCATAATAGCATCTGACATTTTGATTAGTGTCTGTAAAGTCTCATAGTTTATAAATTTTTAGAGTTGACACCTAGTCATCTACAAAAACTATGTCTCATTTTCTGATCCAACATATCATGAGCAAAAGAAGCAATACCTAATTCGCTTTCCAATCTTCTTAAAATTAGCACCATCTTTGCAAACAGCTATGCCTCTCTCCAAGCACTCTTCAGTAACCTACCATATTATACATAAATGAACAGTTGTAAAAGAGGCAATGAGCTGATAATTTATTTCTTAAAATGGATACATTTTTTTGTTATACAAGAATGGCAGAGAAGAATTATGCTTCCAACTTCAAACAACTAGTGCAAGCATGTTGAATATAATAAGGTTAATAACTACAATTTGCAGGATATCAGACAAACATATACCTTCACAAGGCGTTTCATTGCATCACTAACATCCCCACAAAGAAACGTTTTTGATGTGTCTCCATGATATCCCTGACACACAAAAGATAGGCCAAATGGAGAAAATAATCAGTTTCTGGCTTTAGAAAGTAGAACAAAAACAACGATAGAGTCAAATACCGTAGATCATCTACTGCAAGAAACTGCAGAACCATTCATTAAATAATCTTCAAATATTGTATTTGTGCTCCCCATGCATGTGTGTGCACGCTTTTGGGAAATAAATCTTGGTAAAAAGCAAACTACTATTAACATTAAATGAAACGGATCTACATTATTGTCAGAATATAAACATGCAGAGGGAATTGTGAAGTTCCAAGTTTGTAAAGGCGAGGGACAGTACACCGCTTGTTCCAATGTACATCATGCCATCAATTTCTTTATATCCCTATTAGGATGATTGCATACTATCCTTTTCGCATGCTATATGTCACACACAAGTTAGGAAGATGTTTGAGATCTCTGAAAGCTCATAATTTCCATTAATGATGATCTTAAAGCACTCAAATGGGTCTGCATTGGCCAAAACAACCATCGCCAGCACCTACTCCCCTACTCTATAATATAAACCTATCACAATCAAAGGTCTTGGCACACCCCACTAGACATATCTGAAATGTTCAGGAAAATAACCTCAAAAGCCTATTTAGATATGCTAAACAACTTTTTTATAGGAAGCTTACAAGTCCACAACATTTTTCCACATATATGTGCCCAGTTAGTTTTACAAATTTTCTCCTGGGAAAGAAATGGGAAGGGGAGGGATATATATAATAGTTATGTTTTCCCTTTTGCAAATTATCAACATATTTTTAACGACTCTACGGACCATTGGTAATGCAAGTTAAAACTGGCTGGCTGCAGGATAGGAAAACCTTGCTAACAGAGGAGAGGGGACCTTACTCAACTCACCTCAACTAAAGCTTAATCCCAATTGATTAAGTTGGCCACAAGAATCCATTTCCAAAACTAACCAGCAACAGGGATAAACCAATAGGTAGGTAAACAAGTATCACATTTGAATATGGACAATAAAGAAATACGATTATCCTCTACATGGGCAAATTTTGTTAGGAAAGGCGCCAGAAGGTTCACTATCATCACATAGTGGTGGATCCTAGATTATAGCAATTTCTAGTAATTATTATATACTTTGTCTCCGTCTATCATGTTAGCAAATGGGTGGAAAAAGCTTCCAAGTTCAACAGTCATAAATATACAGTCATGCTAAACTATGGTCTCTCCTCATTGCATTTATCGAAGTTAGATCCTTGGTGCCATGCACTTGCAGCTACATTAGAAATATGCATATTGTAACAATGAAGCTTCCTAGACTGATCATTCTAAACACTTTATTCACTAGGCTACAGGCACTTGATATACATCTAGCATATGCGAAAATACTCAATAATCAGGGATGTAGGATAAGAGATGGTTTCAAGACCATTGCAATAACTATAAGGGTATCTCAATAAAACAACAAGCAGTTATTCGATACACAAATGATCAAATCAGAAAAATTAGTAACTTAAGGAGAAGCGTACATTTAGGTAGACTGTCACATCAATGTTTATTATGTCACCATCCTGCACAAGATATGAGTATTAGTGATGAATGATATACATCCTGTGCAAGCATCAATAGGTAATCATGGCACACCAAACCTGTAACTGGCGAGAATCAGGAATTCCATGGCACATGCACTCATTAACCGATGTGCATACACTCTTCGGAAATCCCCCGTAGCCAAGAGGTGAAGGATAAGCGCCAGCATCAATAATCATTTGGTGTACTGCTTTGTCAATTTCATTTGTTGTCACTGATGACTTTTAAGATACAAAAACATGTCAACCAAATACCAAAAACATGTCATGTCACAAACTCTAAAGAAACAAATGAAGATAAAGCATAACTAGAATTGAAAAGATGATATAAAAATTAAATCAAGACAATGTTTATAGTTTGCAGTGAGCATGCGTTCCATCTTGACGATTGATAAAGGAAGGAGGGCGAAATTTCGAGAGCTATTCCACTTTTAACATTGCAATGCGAAATAAAATGATTGATTTCTATTATCAACATCAAAAGAAATTGCGTCCACATGGATATGAAAAGTCCCTCATCATATTGTGAAGTCATTTGCAGAAGGAAAAAGAAAGCATATGCACTAGACATTCCATTCAGCCAAAATGCACATGATAAACTCAGAATAGCTACCATCCCAATATATGTTATAACAACCAGGACATCTTTCTTACATATTACAACAAAGTTCGCCTGAATTTGTCCTAAAGACCTTCCATTGACCAAAATATATCTCTAGAAGATGGAAACAGATATGAAATCTACAGATAAAAACTCTTGTAAACTACTCATTGCTGAGTTGTGACACCTTGAAAAGTTAAGTCCCACATTGAGTGGGTGAATTGTGATGATGTCACATAGGCGCCAAGTCCTACATTAGTTCTTTACTAGGTGAGAATTGTTATAAATGATTTCAAAGAGCTCTAATTGTAGCATTGACTAATTATTTTAGATTTTGGAATAATAATGCAGATGTGGCTAGCACTTTCTATTGGTCGTGACATGCAGTGTTCATATGAAGTTGTCACAGAGAAATAGAGGTCAAATCCAACATACAAAAATGTTCATTAATTTGCAAAATTAGATCACTTGTAAATTGTATCTTTATGCCAATTTTCTCAAAGCATAAAACCAAAATCCCAAATAGAGACATGCCAGGTTCTGGACTTTTATGTCAAGTTGAACTTCAGTTGCTTTGGAAGTTAAATTAACCAAGAGATCTCAACTTATATTGCGAAGCTGTCTAGAGATATGAAAGAGGTTTTGAAAAATGTATTTTGATGGGGCATATTAGAAACAATATTCACAGAGAAGTAGAAACAAATTATAAACCTTATAGAGCCTATCACCGACAAAGTTCAGCAAAGAAATTTGCATTAAATGATATAAGCTAAAATGCTTACCCTAACCAATTTTCCAGCATTGTCTAAGACACGAGCAGCAAGCTCACACGCAGCCCTCATGCAAGCAATGCCTTCAGAATCATGAATTTGATATTCACTTGAAATTTCTGGCAACAAATTCGAACCTACATAAGGAGGCTTGGGTATGTGATCAGGCACAGGAAGACGTGGTGATACCTTTCCCCGCCGCAATGGTGGCCTTTTTATACCCTTTGTCGTAATTTTAAGCTCACGTTCTCTACATATGAACATAGAATAAATTATGGAGGCAAACTAAGAATTACATCAACCTTCTCTAAAATATGATGAAAGGCAACAACATGAAATGAACCACTCAAGGTCCAAATGTTTTAGGTCCCGAGAAAAGCACATTGTTAATGACTAATGACCCTACTCTGTTTCTGAAAGCAAATGAGAGAGAGAGAGAGAGAGAGAGAGAGAGAGTTGAATTTCTAAGTTCAACCTTCTAAAGTCTAACAGAATCAACATGGAAATTATGAAAAATAGGCTAATCGGGCTTTCAGGCAGGTAGAAAGGAACTAAAGAATAGATGTTTGATATACGGATATCCTCTAAATTGCACTAAAGGAGCTACAGAATAGATGTTTGACCTATCCATATCCTCTAAATGGCACTAAAACAGCTGCAAAATAGATGTTGACTTATGCATATGCTCTGCATGCCTACCATCAGCACTTGATTGATTTAGAACTAAAAAAGCTCGAGAATGCGCATGCATGTGGCAAAGGGGCTAGAAGGGCCAGCATAGTGCAGCTCTTTCTTTTTAACAGCTTCCTACTTTTCCTATCTGTATATGTACAATCAAATAGTACTTTCTCTTATCATTCGTTTTATCGGATGCATGTAGAACAGAGAATAAAAAGAAATACATACCATCATTAAATATGCTATAACAATAGAAGATGTGAAAAATGTAGTTGCAGATAAATTGATTAACCTTATAGGAGACTATTCAACTATGTTCTGAATGTTTTTTTTGATAAGTAAAAAGACAACAAGTGTTTGTTGAGATGTTCTGAATGTTGAAGTCTATTGGTTTGTCATATTGTTTTACCAACCTCAAAAGGGCACAAAAATTTACTTAGATGTCATTCCCAAGCAACGTCCAGTAAACCTCTATTCATTTCATAAATTAAGCTTCTAAGCCACAAGAGATAATTACTTAGAGGGTATAACTAAATTAGAAGTAAACAAAGCTCAGAAGGAACAAAAAGACAGAATATGTGACCACTACAAAAACGTGAACTAGCTTTATCTATTCAACACCATCTATCATCCATTGCCACTAACAAGGTGCATTTTAAAGAAGGATCTTAACTCCCCTTCAAATTGATGTACCTTTTGATTCTCATGGCCTCCGCCAAACCCGATAACTTCTTCGAAAAAACAACGAGTTGCTTTCGAGAATGTAATTGCTTTCCTGATATGAAAACCACATAATACAAAATAATACCATAATTGGAATCAAAGTTAGCAGATTTGTATTACCGGAAGATAAAACATCCAAACATTCCCCTATGCTCCATCGGGGAGGTCGGAGAAAATAAGAAAATAAAAGAAACTAAAATTTCTAAACATTCCAAGTTTAATATTAATGAAAAGAAAAGGACCCATTAGCTGAAACACATGATTCAAAGTTTTCTTGGCAACCGAAAAGAAGGATAGTGATAGAAGCGTTGGTGTCAGTGACAAAACAAAACAAGAAAAAAAGAGAGAGAATGAGAACAGAGAGGGAATGACAGACCAGAGAGAGTAGAGGCTGAGAAGGTGACTGGGGACCCCATGAAGATATTCGACTTTGATGAAGATGATAAGGCTTCGCCATGTAAGGATGATGCAAGCTGCAGCGTTGCACTGCTTGTAGCGAATGCCATTCTCCACACACACACACTCACGCACAAAGGGATAACTCATGAAACAGCGGAAATATGGGTTGGGACAATCCTGCATATGTGGGCCGAACAGTCTGAATTTCGCCGCAATAGCCCGATGATTGCCCAAAAAAAAGCCCAATCACAACCATAACAGCGTCGCTTTGCAATTTACAATACTTTTTGAAGTTAAAAGGTAATAACAAACGGGCCAATCTATATGGCTCGTTTGGCAACATTTCTTAGCTCAGTTTGTTGCTTTTTAGCAAATAATAATAATAATAAAAGTATTAACAAACAATACGAACAAATTACTTTCACATTTACGTCACATTACAACTAAAAATTTAAAAAGCACATTCTAAAATGTTTTACCAAACTATCCAACATTTTTTTAAAAAAAAAAAAGGTTGAAACACTTTAATTCATTCTATTAAAACTCATTCCCTTCCCTAGATATAGGAAAAACTGTTAAAAAAAACTCTTGCAATAGCTTTCTTTGATGTTCTCTAAATTGAGAAAACACAAAAAGAACCAAAAGTTGTACCATTAATCTAGAGAACCACTTTTGATTTCCTTTAACATTATTTTAATTTAAAAAACTCTCTATACTCTCTCTTTCATTTCCTTTAGCATTTGTTTGAAACAATATTTAAATAGTTTCTTTTTTTCCTAGCATTTAATTTAAATAATATTTAAATGTTAAAAGAAAGATATAAGAAAAGCTATTGTGAATATTATTTGAATAAAGAATCAAGAAAAATTTAAGAGATGCTGCTGCTAGTTCTCTTAGTTAATTAGGGTTAAAGTATAGTAAGTAAAGTCTCTTTTAAGTGTGCTTTTTGTAGTTCAATGAAGACAAAATTTTGGTGAATAAACAAATTTCGTTTTAAGATGTACAACTTTTCTTTTCGATAATGAGACTTCTGTATTTCAATGAATAAACAGAAATTTGATGAATAAAATATTGTGTAAACTACTACCTTCATTTTTAAAATAAAATAAAAGTAAAAATTACAGGCCCTAACTAGAAAATTTCCATTTGTATATTTTATGTAGGAATGGGATTTCGATAGGAAATACCAGTAGATTTCTAAAAGCCCTAAATATAACATTCATAATGATTTGAGTACACAAAACAGTCCACACAGTAGATTAATCATGGGTCTCTCTTCCAATTTATATATGGTCAAGCACTCACATCTAGGGTACTAAATATTTAATTAGAAAACACAAAAGACTCAAGATTATACATATGAAGAAGACTTATATGGGATTAAGAGTTGTTCTATTATTTGACGAGTCAACACATACACATATCACTACGTGATTTTCATATTGTTCTAGCCTTCTAGAACAAAATCTAATGTCTGAAAAACAATGACTCGTATCCTTTTCTTAACAACTGTTGTAATCCGTCGGATCTCCTTTTGAAGACTAACGTTCACAGAAATAATGAAGAATTTGATAGTATCTTGTGATAGCTTAAAAGGCCTTGACTCAAATTGATCAAGTTCAACTATCAGATTCAATCAGTGGGTGAGCTTCCAGCCCCACACTCTGCACTACTTGCCTTCTCTTGTAAGTTGTAAACATTCATTAGTAGGGTAAAGTGGAAGCCTGTCACATTGCCGTGCCACCATCCCAACTCATGTACGAGTGGGGTTTCAGGGCTTCAGATAAAATTGCTCTTAGGCAATAAAACAATAAAAAAAACAAACACAACTGGCTTGTTGAACTTTGGCTCCCTTAAGCTTTTGCCCCCACGCACAGCAACCGAGATGCAAGAAGAAACTTAAAAGAAAGGAAGAGCTCCACGAATCTCCTCCACATACAGGGACAGCTGTTGAAGCAATTTTTGACAGCCGAATAGACAATGGGCCACCCTGCAAAATAAAGAAATGGTACCAGAAATTTGCTGGTCTCTAACAAACCGGAGACACTCCGATGCTTAAGTCAGTACATTATTTGACAAAATAACTAAATAGAAAAAAGTTTATAGAGATCATATCTGAAAGTCCTCCCCATTTTTGGAGTGACCCATTTTCACTAAATATGGCCGGTAGATGCTTGACACGTGACAGTCTAAAATTGTCTAATCAATTGTGCAATTATTTTCCATTATGTCTGATGTAGCATATGTCATTTCAAGTGGTATCCATCAAGATGCAGGGTTCCCTATGTTCTCAAATAAAAAATTACTTACGCTCTTTATCATATCCGATGCATTATCACTCTTTTCTTCCTCAACATCAGTCTTGATGTTTTTAGGAATCCTCACATCACGTTATGCAGAAGACGATTTCCTCAAATCCTGACTCAATGAGATAATAATAGGCATTTCCACCCTTTTCTTCTCTATTGCAACCGTGATGATGACATTTTCTTTCGCTCTTTTCATTATACTATAGGACAATCTCTATTGCAACCGTGTTCCAATCACCCAATTCGGATTTATGCGGTCTTCCCTTCTTGTTGACATGATCGAGTCAACGTATGGATCAGATATATTCGACAGGAAAATGAACTGTCTGCTTCAAGTATTTCATCTTGCTAAATGATGTGCGCCTGTTCCTTCAATGATTGGCTTTCCCGGTACCATATGAATTATTATTCATTTTCTTGTACAAACAATTGATGATCATGCAGCAACAACTAATGTTTTAAGGGTGAAAACGCTTATTATCATCTTTATAAGTAAGGATTTGAGGAAATCATCTTCTGCATATCGCAATGTTATGATTCCCAAAAACATCAAAACTAATGTTGAGGTAAAAAAGAGTGATAACGCATCAGATATGATAAAGCACATAAATAACTTTTTATCTGAAAAATATAAGAAGCCTATATCTTGATAGTTACCACCTAGAATGGCGTATGGAATGCTACAACAAACATAATAGTCAAAACGAGAGCACCGACCACTGTACAAGAAGTAGTTCTCTCCTTCATCCATTTCTCTCCCTCCTACATTTATTAATTAAAATATTACAAAGATATTAAAGCAAGATATAGACAAAATATGAATTTCTACAGTTTCCATTATGACCTCTCTTACTATCCATTAAATTTCTTATTTCAAAATAGTAAAGTAGATTAAGATAAATGTTCTTTAATAGATTGTTATACGACTGGGATAACAGGACAGTGAAAATCATTCATTGAATTTTTTTTTAACAAGTCCTCGTTGATAAAATAAAAAATAAAAAAAGAGCTATAAAGGATGAAGGGCTACAATTCGACAACTCCAGAATATCTAAGCCAACAAGTTGTCAATTCTTGTTAGTTTGTTCTTTGTTTCCACCCTTTATCGTTTTTCAAGCGTGATGAATTAGTCATTTCATAGTCAAGATTTTATTTTATTTTATTTAATAGTGTATATGATGCCACATTATCTAAAATTTTTAAATAACATGTTTGTCACATGGCATCATTATACCAGTATATCTATTAAATAAAATCTTGACCATAAAATGGCTCATCGTCAAAGAGAATCTCATTCCGAAGAGGACACACCCTTAGCACCAGTTGGAGTGGTTAAATTTGATAAACCCGTGAGATTAATATCAACCAAAACCCCCAATTTGTGCTGAAAAGAAACCAAGTAAATAGAGGAGGAAGGATGGATGGGAAAAAGTAGAAGAAATTAGGGTTATGCCCACTGGCGTTTCCCTGTCTTTGGAGAATGAGAAGGAGTTGGTAGACTTGATGAAAATGAAAAGCAAAAGAACGATTTCCATTTGACGCAGTTAACATAGTGGAGAATGAGGGTTCAGGTTTATATAGTGGTTTGGCAAGATTTTGGACTTCAGATCTAGTTTTTGACAAATTTCATTTTCGGATTTAAAGTGGGAGGCAAATGGAATAATTTAAACAGAAGTGAGCTGCTCCCTTCTAATTGAATCATAAAATGACATCATGAAATTTACTTCTTAATTTCATAATGCACGAGCTGTTTTCAGTAAGGATCAATCAGTAACAATATGTGATTATAAAACAATGATGAACACTTGATGAAAATTAACATTGTATTTGAGAAAATGGCTAGTCTAAATTAATATTTCCTAGTGCTTTCCAACAAAAATAAAATAAAAAATAAAATTATGTTTCAATATTTACGAACTGGAAAAAGAAATCCACGGTTTTCCACATAAAAATCCAAGATCTTTTAAATGATGGCACTCATAGATACTGACCATGCATTTAGTCTTAGCCTTTCACATAATGGATTGAAGATTTGCTTCCTGGTGAGCAACAAATCAAATGCACAGTACTTCATTTTACAAAATTAAAGAACATACCTTTGGCTTTGGGGAGATCGGTGGCCGGCGATGACAGGAGACGCTGTCGTTAAATGAAATCGGCAGAGTGAGGGAGGCGATCGGCCGTGGCGCTGGTGCGCGAGAGATAGAGAGGGAGTGGCTAGGGTTTCAGTTTGGTTCGAAATGGAAGGGTAATTCCATCGATGTGGATTTTATAGGTGAAAAAGTAGCCAGGTCTGATTGGCTATGATGTCGTGCCGGGTCTAACTTTCTTCATTTTTTTCAAAAGAATTACGCATGCACATAGGATAACAGAGCCGAAACATGGGCTTGGACAATCTTGAAAATAAAGTGGGCTGGGCCAATCCTGCCCAGACGGATAACATCTCCTCGATTGCCCAAAACAAAAGCCCAATCTACAGCACATCCATAACACCGTCGCTTTGCAATTTACAATACTATTTTAAGTTAAAAAGTAGCAACAAACGGGCCAATCTATGTATAGTGAAATCATATAGATTCTCATATTCGTTTTTTTAAAATATATATTATTTTAGATTCTCGTATTCAATTTTTAAAATATATATGAGAATCAAATACATTTTAAACACATGTTGGATTAATAAAATGGATTAAACTATACCCAATTTGAAAACAAACAATTATGCATAACAAAAAGCATAGTCAAACATGACACACCATAACCTACAAAAGATGCAGGTTCCGACACCCCACGTAGAGTTGGGGCAATAAAAAATTCAGCCCAAAAATCCGTAAGATGTGACAAAAAAATATCATTCGTGACTGGCTGTCCCCAGTTGAGATTTAACCTGAAATTGTGAAAGAAACTGAACCAGAAGATTACCATTCTGGTTTGGTTTGGTTGGAACTGACCTATCTAGAGCCCGAGAAAGTTTTTATATACATTAAATTGTTTATTTTTGTGTTCAGTCAACAATTTCTTAATGTGAGTGAACGTATTGTTTATTTTTGTATTCTCTTTGACTTTGCCCGGAATCTTTCATTGGAATCCATTCGTAGGACTTGAATAAATAACATCTGAGATTGATGAAATGGGGCTCAGAAAAAATAATCAAGAGAGAGAGAGATTGATGAGATGTGAAGTTGCAGAATCAATCGGTGGAAACATCGCAGGGAACTAATGGTCATATCAACTTGTATTCCCTTCGTATTTTTATGGAAGTCACGTACAAGATACATGAACAAGTACGAATTTTTATACGAATTTTAATATGAAAATAAGGAATTATGCTATTGAAGTCCTGGCCTTCTGCCTTTAATTCGTCAAATAAATAATGAAAAAAAAGTCAAACATCTCATGCTGTTGTAGTCTTTGTAGAGTGATTTAATGATAACAGTGTCATTGAGATGACATTGCCTAACGTCACTGCATTATGTTTAACATTAGTTAATTGTATTGAAAATCTTGAAGTAAACGATGAAGATATTGTGGGAATTATTATTTTTTTTTAATAATATGATAAATTATTATTTATTTTAAAAGTTTAAGTTCAAAAGAAGCGGTGAATTCAATAATTTAATTAATAGAATTAAATACAAAAGTAGTCCCTATACTTTTGGTGTGTATCAAATCATTAGTCATTAGGCTTTCAAAAGTGATACAATTAGTCTTTGTACTTTTTGACAGTTTAAAATCTATCATTTCATCTATTTTTGTTAGTGGATCATTTGTCATTTGTAAAATAAACAAGCCATGTGATCCAATCACATTATACAACGTGTATCAGCTTCACATAATCAGAACTTGATAATCATTATCTCCTAACTCTGTCATTTCTGCCACATCAACCGAAAGAGAAAATCACTTGGCCCATTGTTAAATTGAGAATTGTCTTCCACACCTAATCCATCGTCGTTGCCCCTGTATCGTCATTCTTCACTTATAACCCAAAGTCACCCAAGAAAAAAGGATATAGTTTTCCTCCAAATTGGGTTGGAGGAACTTCCTCCAACCCAGTTTGAAGGAAAACTCTGTCCAAGAAAAAATAGTTTATTAAGGGAAGTAGACCAAAGGATTGATTTTGCAAAGCATAATGACTAATTTATCTTTTTTTTAAATTCAAAGACTAATTTGATACAAACCAAAAACAGGACCAATTTTATATTCAACCCTAATTAATATTCTAACATGTGCAGCACCCTTTTTTTTCTACTAGTAGGACGAGTTCAAAATACAGCCATAAATAGAAGAAAATTCACTATTGACTTAGAAGTTGAGATTGATTATATGGACGCTAATCGCTATGAGCGAAAAATATTGTCAATGGAAGCATTTTTAATGAATAAAATGACTACTTTGCTTGCCTGGTGGACAAATCAAAATAAAAATTCAACTTGGAATGTCACATGTTCATTATTAGATGTCATGGAAAAATAATCTAATTGAAATGTTATGACTGAGATGGACGAAAGCGAGTGTACATTAATATTGGAGCACATTATTCGAAAGAAGAAAATGAATTCAGGTGAGCACCAGTGTGAGCACCTGAGGTATGGGTTTGATCAATCTTTAAAATTGAGTCCAATATTAATTAAGGAAGCGATTTGACATGCTTGTATTAAGTAAAATGTTTAATTTCAACGAATATATAATTAATTAAGTAATTAGATTTAACTAATTATTTTTAATTTACATTTTCTAGACAAATAGTTTTTTAATATAATATCAAAACAATTACCCTAAGTTCGAGTTTGACTTTGTATTATCCTCCCATTTGCACATATTAACAGGTGAGTTCACAATAACAAATAATATATTCTTACGAAATTATTATACTTAAATGTATAAGTTTTATCATCAATACTTGTATACGACAAGACTTTCTTCTCTAGGTATTTGTTGCAAGAGTTTTCTTGATGTAGTCCATTATAATGTAATGCATTGTTATAGTGTCCAAAAACAATAAGCTAGAGCGGAAGGTGACTCGTGCGCACCAAAAAATATTACCAAAAATAAGTTTCTCTGCACCATTTAGTTCTTGTATTTACAAGTAAAATGAATAATTTGCACCTTAGCTGATACAATTATTTGGGGTGCGGATGGTGAGTAATAAAGCATGTATGAATAACATACATTAATACATAAATAAACAATTATTATATATATATTGATGATGCAGTTGGTCGCATAGTCAGACTTATCAGAAGTGCCAGCACGACAACTCTTTAGTATAACTAAAGTTAACAAAAGCCAATGATATGGCTACGAGGATGAAAGCTAGGGGGCTTCTTTAAATAATGGTCATGCAATAGTACCTGCCTACTTGGAATAGTTGCATATGAGTATACGATAATGGCCGATTATAGTCCGATGATCGGGTATGGCCTAGGCTACGCGTGGTGTCAAATTATGGGTCTGACCTATTAGATTTTTCGCCTGTAATTATAAGGTCAAAAAGAAATCGTGGAGCAATTATCCTTTACGTTGCAATTCCAACATTCTTTATTTATTAGTTATGCTGACATGGCTGGTCGAATTATCCTAACATTATCTATCTATTCATTATGATGACAAGACTGATCAAACTATCTGATGTATCATATATTATTCTATTGATGATTGATTTTGTTATAACCCAACAAATCAATATTAAACAATTACAATAACAAAGCAAAATGAAAATATCTGATGACCCCTTTCCATAACAACAGTGTCTTGCCTCATGGCTGGCAGCCTCATTTAGCCAATGTTATTGAGACAAGATCTATTCAAAATGATTTCAAGATCCCCAGCATCCTGTTGCCACCAATCTCCTCTACCTAATGCACAGTACTTATTATACAAAATAGTATTATACTTGGTTTAAGGTAGGCCAAAAGTGAAGGAACCTCTCATCAAATGATCAAAGCCAATGTGCCTCTTTCTTATTAGACGAATGAGTGAAGGACTTCCACCCACTTATTTCTTATTTTATTATTATTTTTTTAAAAAAAAAAAAAAGAAAAAAAGAAAAAAGAAAACCCTATTAGCCATCCTCTGTTTTTTTTCAGGGCAATTGGGCGAAGGTTCTTCCGCACCGCACCTCACCTATTGCCCACCTGTCTCTTCCCTCGTAAGGCCTTGTTTGTCAACATTTAGATATTTTGGGAAAGCAACAACAACACCCACAAAGCAGTCCAAAACCATGAACAAAACAACTTGACAGTTATACTTTTTTTTTTTATTTTTTTTTTTTTTTATAATTTGTAAAATTTCTGGCACCTAATTTCAACTTTCTTCAGGCTTTTGTTTTGTAATGTACAATTCTTCAACCTTTTGCAACTTGCAGGCTGCAGCTACACCGCCACCTTCCTTTCCCGTCTCCACCCCCCATTCCCCTCCTTCCTAACACCATTCACAAAAGGCCAAAAAACAACAAAAACAACGAAAAACGATGAAAAAACAAATTTTTTTTTACAAAGCTCCAACCATTCTTGGTTTCTTGCTACACTCTAACGTCAACAGCTCCATCTCTCTCATTCTCTTCCCATTGCAGCCACCAATATTCTCAACGACCCCACCGCCAGGTATTTGCAAAATGTTGACCCCAAAAAGCCTAACAATCTGAACCTGCTGAACCGGGAAAACCGGGTTAGATAAACCGACGACAACGGACTCGGTCCGCGGCTTCCAATCGATGTAAAGCTGCTTGTCCGGGCCGGTCGATCGCTGAAAACTAACAATGTCACCGGCCTTCAAGTTCTTCTCCTTCACGAACCGGCTCCAGCCCTTTGTCAGCACATAACTCTGGCTACTATTCCAATAAGAGTACCTAAACCTCCACACTTTGCCTCCAACATCCTCGAAATTCAAAAGCACCCCTTTGCAAGTGCTCGCGCTTTGTAAAGGAAAGTGCTTTTCGGCATGTTGCTTCGGTATGACAAGCCGATTCAGCTTGCCGACATCGCTTGGAGTAACGGCTTTCTCGAAAAGCTGCTCACGCGCTTTCAGAAACCCGCCTGAACCGAACGAGGCAGAATCAAAGCCCTCCGCTTTAGACCTTTTGCCATTGCTGTCCAAGCCCTGGTTACGCTTGCTTTGCTCCAGCTCATCATTGTACGTGTGCTTCCTGAGCATGTCGACGATCTCAGCCTTGGAATGAGAGTTTAAGAAGGCCGTCTCGATGTCATCCTCTTCGGTCGTCGCCAAGGGTTTAAAGTTCGTCACGGCGTCGCGGCCACGGAAGCGTTGCGCCGCGATGTCATAGGCCCTGGCGGCTTCGTCTTCCTCGTTGAAAGTGCCCAACCAGACCCGCTGGTGCTTCTCGTAAATCTGGGCACCCCATCGGCCGTTGGGCTGGGGAACGACTCCCTTGTACTTGGAGGACGGGAGCTTCCCACGGGACTCAGCTTCGATGCCGCTTTCAGAGTCCAAGATTATGCTGGTGATGACGCTTCCCACCCGGCATAGACTCTCAGGGGACTTGGTAGCCGGTAAAGGCGATAGAGTCGCCGCCGGAGAAATGGATATAGAATCAGTACTTGTTGTGCTTTCATCTATGCAGCTTCCATCCATCTTTTTGTTCAAAGAAGAAGAGGAGGTGTATTTGACTATGATTATTGATACAAAAGGAAAGAAGGGAAGGTCAGGAGAGAAAGGAGTGGTATGAGTGTGGGTCGTTTGAGGGTTGAATATATATAGAACCCCACTTTATATGTTTTTATTTATTTATTTATTTATTTTCTTTCTATTTTAAAATTTTAGTTAGGGCGTGTTGGCTATATGGGGATGTGGGCGTGGTGGGTCAACCCAAGAGAGATGGTAAGGAGCCAGGAAGATTCATGGAGAGAGCATAGGGAGTGTTTATGTGTGGGTATATGTGTGGGTTGTGGGCTGTGTATGTGAAGCGGGTCCCACTCTAGCAAGTTGATGGGGTTCACATGACTGTGGACCGCGTTTTAGTTGAGTTCATCCCCCCCTGAGCCTTGCTGCTCCTGCTGACCCCGCAACATGGCTTCTCTCTCTCTCTCTCTCCGTCTCTCTCTTTTACTACCTCTTTTAGGCAAATTCTTTCTTTAATTTTAATCATAAATATGTATCTTATCTGATAATACTCATACTTCGTCAAAATCTACTCTATTATTTGTTGTTGCCTTTGGATTTACGAGCGTGACCAATTGAAATCCAGATAAGCATGAAGACAATGACAGAGATACAAGTGAAGGGAAGAGAAGGGAAGGGAATGGAAAGGAAAGGAAGGGAACTTCCGATACGATAGGATGGGTTGTGGGGCTCATTTTTAATAATAAGAGGGAGGTGGTGAATGGATAGGCATTCAAGACAAAGCTCCTCATCCAACAAGAAATTCTCCCCCCCCATAAGTATTACCTGGCTTGATTTGATTCGTCCTCCCCAGCTTTTGCCTTGTCTTATTGGCTAGGTTCACCTTAATATCTATGAAAAATAAATACAACCCATCAACTAAATAAAGGAAAAAAAGGAAAACCAAAGTTCCATTATTTCAAAGTCCCCAACCGACATTGACATTTCTCCCCCTCAAGTGGGTTCTTTGTTTGTTTCCCCACTATTCATTGTTGAGAATGACTTCCGTTTAAAACAGAGTACCGGCCGCTGCAAATTACATTTTTATTTTTATTATGTTGCAGTGTTGATTAGTTTTTAATTTTTTTTTTTTTTAACAAAGACTAATTTAATGGCTAATTAACAATACCACAATAACAGCTTAAAACAGTAATAAAAAGGTAAAGTAGTAGTAATCTCATCTATTCCTCTTATTTCTCTTAAATCACTCATAATGATTTCTTCAAATATAATTTTTTTCTAAATTTTTTACAAAATATACAAAAAATTTTATTTAACAAACTCTTTATCAGATGTTAAATTTAACAATTGTCAAAATCTATCTTTAAATCTAAAAAGTTAAAAAGTGAATATTATATAATTTTTTTTTAAGTGAGTGCTTATTTAAATAATATTAATTACCTTTTTGACAAATTGGCTATACTCCTCAAGTAAAATAAATGAATATTTAGAGAGTTCTTTATTTAATGATTTGTAAAAGTGATTAGTTAAATTTTTTAAAATTAAATAGTAAAAAAAAAAAAAAA
>FXXK01000089.1:261028-294893 GCA_900184695.1 Betula pendula | reverse complement strand
AAATATACAAAAAATTTTATTTAACAAACTCTTTATCAGATGTTAAATTTAACATTTGTCAAAATCTATCATTTAAATCTAAAAAATTTAAAAAAGTGTATATTATATAATATTTTTTTAAGTGAGTGCTTATTTAAATAATATAATTACCTTTTTGACAAATTAGCTATACTCCTCAAGTAAAATAAATGAATATTTAGAGAGTTCTTTATTTAATGATTTGTAAAAGTGATTAGTTAAATTTTTTAAAATTAAATGTAAAAAAAAAAAAAAATTAAAAGCAAATTGTAAATATAGTTAAGAAAGCTAAGAAAATCAACCAGCCGACGTGTTAATTTCCGTGCCTACTATATGGCTTATTCAGCCGTCGCCAAACCTAACTCTAACAGCATTTTCATCTCTCTTCCCTCCCTTCATCCTCATCTGCAGTGAAAAAGAATCTCTGCCAGTTACTTAAAAAAAAAAAAAATCTATGCCAGTTTAGTGTCTGTTTGTACTTTAAAAAAAAAAACAAAAACAAAATTGTGATTTCTGACCTTAATGTTTAAAAATCTGCGAGGTTAAGATCAAGCTGTAACGATATGATGGCTCATTTTCCATGCACACACATCATGCGCAACAACCACTTACGAGTGGGGCCCAAAACTCGTAAAAATCAAGCGGTGATTTTTGTTTGTGGGCCCAGTGGTTTTTGTTTTCTTCTGTAGGAGTAATGGCAAGTGGCAATTTGTCATGGCTTTCAATTTGTTCGATTTTTCATTCTAGAGCCAAGAAAAACATGAAGGAATTACAAAAAAAAAAAAAAAAGAAAACATGAAGGGGATGATTATATTACACGTCAGATCTTGTACGGACAGGTCCTCGGTCTTTGGACGGGCCCACATGCAAGTTGATCAAAACCGAGCGCTAGCTAGAGACGGTGGGCCATCAGTGGTTTTTATGGTTTTGGATCGTAACCAAGCCGGGGTCCTACTTCTTAGGGATTCCACCGCGAATGCAAGGAATATCTTAATCATTTTCGTTTTATTTAATTTAGAGTTTTTTTTTTTTTTTTTTAATGTGTTTTTTTAGAACAGTATATGTACGTTATTCATACGGAAATTCTGTCTGTAGACACAAGTATAAATAAATATGTATATGGTTGGGGCTGTCTTGAAAAGACCAATAATGTGATGGAATGGACGTGGGATTTATCGTGCTTAATGGAGCCTATCCGGCTATTCCTTCTTTTTTCTTCATGTTGTTGGTGTCTCGTTGATGGGGGTTGCTCCTATCATAATCACATTTCATTTCCTTGCTGCTTGCGAGGACGCATAAACCATGTCACGTCAAAATCTTCATAGCATCACTTACGTAACTTGAAAAATATCTTTATTGTAAGTAATTTAGATAATAAATATAATATAAAATTTCTAGCAATTTGAACAAGACATCCATGATCATAATTTTGTACATGAATTACTTTTAATTACCAAATTCTCTAACCAGAAATGCTATCCGTGTCCCTATTTGCTAATTATGGCATAAGCTCTGTACAATTATCATTAAACTTGTTCTTTCTTTTCTTTTCTGTTTTTTTTTTTTTTCTGAGCCTTTGGCTTTTCTCTTAATTTCTAAACTATGATATTAAGTTAGTAATTGATTGAGAAATGAAACATTTTCAATATTATTTTAGATTTCTTCCCGAAAAAAAAAAAAGAAGATAAAATATCTAATAACTTTTTGTTCTACTACTGCATGCCAAATCCATGAAGTCACGTGCGATGTTTTATTATCATTTTTTCAAGTGCCAAAAAACGAAAATAATAAATTAATCAGTTTTCGTAGTATAAATAAATCACTCTTTTTCTCATTGAATAATGATTCTCATTTCATTTCATGAAAGAAAACAAAATGATCTTATTGATTTTCTCCTTTTCGGTCCTCTTATATTAAAATTTTGTCACGTAGTGGTCATACGTCAAGATCTATCAATTCCAACAATGAATATGCATGAGTTGTTAAAGTATTAGGTGATGTAATTAAATTTATATTTTATATTACAATTGAAGTTTTAAGTTCAAATCACTTAAAATAATTTTAAATATTATCCGATCCCACATGTGAACAAATAAATAATAGTAGAGCATGTTATCACGCATCTAGAACTTTTTTTGTACCATTCCCATTTTGCTTCGTACGTGAGATTAGTTTATTAAGATTATTCTATATTATCTCCGTTTATCACTTTTTATTTATCCAGTAAGAGGCATGACCTCTCTACAAAACCTAATTTACAAATTAATATATAGTTAGAACTAGCGAATTACAATTATAGCTAAAAGCATGTAAATATCTAAGGAAAACGTTAATTATATATTATTAAAAAAGATATTTAGTTCTCAAATATTAATAAATCCATGTCATTTTTAGAAGTCAATTTATAAAAAAATTTCCTACAATTTAACTTATAAAAAACTTATGTCCTCGTTTTTTTAAAGTCACTTATAAAGTTTAATTTGACATAAAAAAAAAAAATTAATATACGACTTAACACTCATGAGTTCATTTTAATTAGTCAAACTACATGTAAACAACTCATCTTTTAAATGTGGAACAATCTTTATGGAATATCACAAACATTTATTGATCAGATCAAAGCTTAAAGTGCTGTTTGGTGCGCTTCTACTGGATCCTTCCTCTCTTTAATCATCATCATCATCTACACTACTTATTTTTTTATAATAATGGTCATCAAATTGGTCATCAAACAAGTCCATTTATTCTATCGTGGTTTATCTCTTAGGCTGGCTCACGATGGATGCCTATCGTTTTCACTCGGATAAACCCCTTTTCCCTTTTGCTATAATTTTTTTTTTATTTTTTTTGTTATAAGCACCCTTTTGCTATAACTTGCTTTTTGAATCTAATCTACGCATTGTAATAAACTATTAAAGCTAATCCTCACATATCGTGGATTAACCAATCAATTTCTTGCTCAAGATTTCTATATTTGGATTGGGTAACCATGAAATGAGGGACCTCACTCACATGTTACCTTGATCGGAATTTTCAGCAATTTAAACAATAATTACAAAAGAGTCTATATGAAATTTATATTAAAATTTTTATTAAATTTACCATTCTTATTAGTTTAAATTTTTAGAATAATTGATAATTTGACATGATATTAAAATTAAAATCCTGAGTTCAAATTTTGTTTTAGTCATTCAATTTTATTTTAATTAAATATTTAACATGTAATGACTCATCTATTAAAATAGAGTTTGAACTTATACGTAATAAAGAGTGTTAAAATATATTAATTAAATGTGGCTGAAAAATGCAAAATTTATTTCGACCAGTAACTTTATATGAGATATCTCATAATTATTATTCAAATTATTAATAAATTATACTTCCGATATCCGTCACCTAATCCTTTTAGGATAGCGCCTAGAAGCCTAGAATGCCTCAAAAGCCCAAGCATGTATTTATCGCCATTTGTAGCTTTTTTTTCTTATTAAAATAGAGACTTTGTGTTCATCTTCAAAGATTTTTACATTATTTTATGTGCATGACATGTTCCCACCTTCCCACTACACAGGGCTTTTCAGTTGGACATGACTCATGACTCCAGATTATTACGCCACGTCATACACGGCGCCGGCGCATATGCAACAAATTTTGTCACACTGAATAGGAGAGTATATTACACATTTGTGACGAAATCAAATATATATGGAGAATCTCTGGATAGGATGCTCCTAGATTTACATTCAAACATGCTTTTATATATAAAGTAATGATGATATATGCCATTCTTCCTAAATTAACATCCAAGGGTCATCATGTGGCTTCATCTTCCAGGATTCACAGCCTCATACTCAAAGGTGGCTCTTTGGCAATGCTTTACCCTTTTGAGTAATGATAAATGTTAATTATTTATATAAATTGATATAATTTTTAAAATTATCATTAAATCAAATTAATATATAATTAATATGTATTATTTCTCTTATCCTTTGGTATAGCGGCTTCTTATGAAAAGATCGTATATCTTTAGTCTATATATTTTTGGTTTGCTAATCTATTTTTAAAAGCCGGTCAAGTGGCCAACTTTTAAGGTTTACAAGAAGTTGAATGAGCCACTTTGACTGAGGGCTATTAATTTTTTATAAAACTCGCAAATTCGATACTAACTCAACACAACATAAAATTAGAATTGACCAGCCTATATAATTTTATACATATACATTAACACGATTTGAACCCGACATGACATTTATGACTAATAATTTTTTACACAATTTAAAAACTTGAGACGAACGCAACACGAAATTAGTCGGTTAGGGTGAGGGGTCTAATCCGTTTAATTAAATAAATTAAATTAGATTAACGTATATAATTTTATACGTTTGTTTCAAACACAACACGAACACAAATTATTATCATAGTTTAACCAAATTTTTGATAGTACTAATTCCTACTTGTATTTTCCCTTGTTTAGATCTTCCTTTTGACAGGGAGAAGGATCCATCATTGTAATCTTTGCCTTGTTTTTCCATAGAAAGTACCAAAAAAAAAAAATGGGACCAAGATATATATGATAAAAATAACCTTATATAATACTTAAAAGCTGGACTTTGTATTTGATCTTTACAAAGTATTTTAGAGTTTGATGATCTCACTGCGCGAGAAAGTTGATTGTGTTGCCTTTGAAGGTTGGACGGATAGAAGGATTTGAGTCGTCAAACTTTTTTCTGTTGGAAAGATTGGTGGCATTAACTATAAACAATTACATTAAAGAAACTTATCTCAACAGTAACAAAAACTCAGCCACTTTGATATTTGATTGTCAAATTGAAGGGAAAAATATATACTAATTAAACTCTTCGTCCAAATCATCACAGCACCATTTTCAATTCAGATTGAGAACTGCAAGGCACCTAAATCTTACCTATATTTGTTGTATACCCTACAACTCATGGCTTCATATTATTGAGTATTCCATTAAACAAAAACTAATAAATCCAAACAAAGTTTGTTTTTTATTTTTATTTTTGAAATTAAAAAAAAAATTAAAATTAAGAAAACGATAAAAACAATAGAAAATATTTCACATAAGCCCCTGGAGCTTCTCTAGAATTGGGCATTTACTTTTGATTTTGGGTTTTGGTAAGAATGCATATTCAACATAACATCATTATTCCAAAACAGTCGTAATCATACAGAAATTTCTTGTGGGATTTGTTTTGAGCGTTTGTTACTGGTTTTTCTTGGATTTTGAATAGAAAAAGATCTTCGAAGATAGTGTACAATTAAGGTGGAAAAGGATTAGAGAAGAAAGTAAAAAGTTGGCTTGTTGCATACGTATTTGAGAATAAAATATTTATATATATTCTGTTGCATCAGAGGGAGGAAAACTATTTTATGCCGACGAGAGAGAGAGCTTCACACAACTTGCCGATGAACGTGGTGGATCATTGGGCCCCCCGAAAGGAGTTTAAATTTTAAAACCCCTACTTTACTTTCGCAATTTGCACCATGCGAAAGAAATAACACGATCACAAAAAGCTCACTTTTCTAGTCACAATCACTTCATAAAATATGCTTGTTTTTATCCTCTTAATCCTATCTTCTTGTACCACCACCAAAATATGAATCATAAAAAAAAAAAAAAAAAAAAAGGGCCGGCTATATCTGTCAACGACTTTTATTTTTTGTTTTATTTTTATTTTTTATTTTTCTTAATCAAAGATATTAACAAACAATCTAGAATGCATAAACAGGAAGAAGAAAAAAATTATTTTTACCTTTCTATCATGACAAAATACTTTTTCAAATAATAAAGAAAAATTACCTAAAAAACACATTAAAAAAACATATCCTAAATGCTTACCATTATAGGACAAACATAGGAAAATTAGATACATAAGTGGACTTTCTCTGCCGCCGGGACGCGTAAGTAACACGCCCTGTTCCTATGCCTTCTGTGTGTTTCTAATTTGTTTCTTTCAAACGTTCACACGCAACCACAATAAAAATCATATTTTGACCAATAATTAATTTAATTTCAGCCTACTAAAAATGAGAAAAATAAGCCCTCAAACAGGGTGGCATCATTGGTTTCTTTGACTGTTGCTTCATCCTTTACCGACGTGGACAGTGGCCCACCTTCTCCGGTCAAGCTTAGTGAGCGTATCAGATGTACTACTTAATGAGACTTCTAATTAGTTTGTCCTTAATTATTGACTTAATCGAGTGCTTTGGCTATGTTTGTTAATGCATCATGACCGGCAACTTTTGTTTGTAGTTTTAAAAAAGTGTTATTATTTGCCATAAACGTGAAAAATATTTTTGTGTTTTTATGAGTGTTTTGTGAAATACAGAATAAAATTTTTAACAAACTCAACCTTAACTTTTAGGATAGTTGTAAAACAAAAATGTTTGTTTGACAGTCTCAATTAATAAACTACATGATACATTAATATTGTAGAATAATTATAAAATAAAAATGTAGTTGAGGCTTACAAATAGATGTGCTACTTCACGTAATACTTATCCACGTTAGTTAATAAATAATTAAATTTAATTGTAGTTAACGTAACAATTCCATGTAAACTGTCACATCAGATTATAAAAAAAAAATTATAGTAAAAGTTGTAAAACTCTAAACATTATCTTTTGATGAAATATCATTTTAAAACAAATAACTTTGTTGAAATATAATAATTAACAGGGCGACTATCAAATTTTTGACTATTGAATTACAAAAAACACCCTCATAAAAATCTACCTGCATTCGGACACTTATTGGATCTTAATGTTTGTTTTCAAATTTTGTCTTTGTTTGATTTTAGATTTGATTTTGACAATGAGAGTGAAGGGTTGTGGTTTTCTTTGATGAAACCTAATACTAGCTAACTTATATGTAAGTCCACTTACAAAAAAATAAAAAAAATAAAAAAAAAGGAACAAAAATTGTATGCAAGTCCAAGAATGGGGCTGGGTCAAAATCAGCTTTATTCTAGAAATCTATTTAATCTGCAGCCAGGCCAACCAATATTTTGAATACATGGAGCCACTAGGCCGTAAAGAATGAAGTTGTTTTTGTTGACTACTGAAGGGTCACAGCCTCACCGCCATTGGTCAATTAATAGGGACCCACCAACCCCTGTGTGCCACATAACTCGTCCCATTGGTTTGAAAGGTTGTGTCAGTCAGAGAAAACCCATGTTATGGGTAAGACTTGAAGAAGCCTTGGAAGCCATAAAAGGAACAGTTCACATCATAGAATTTCAAATTTCAAGCATGTCTCCTCTCCTGTTACTTTCCTTTTTCCAGTGTCACTTACAAAGTGAACCCAACTGGGTCTCTATGAATTTGACCTAATCAATGGAATTAAATAGTTTTATATTTCCAGGATTGACTCATTCAAAATACAGTTTTTCATTTTCTAATTTTCTTTTAGTATTTCGAGGAGTTTCTTAGGGTGGAACTTTATGGTAATAAGACTTTTTTGTTTTTGTTTTTGATTTTATTTATTTATTTTATGAATTTTCTTCCAATCTAAACTGACAATTGTCTTTAGAGTACAAGCTCAATTTGTTATCAATTAATAGACAGTTTTGAAAGAATAACTCAATAAAAAAAAATTGTCCAAAAATAAAAACACAAGGAGAGATGAACTTTGGTATATTCTAGAAGGAAAAAAAGAAAAGAAAAGAAAGAATTGTCAATCTATGATTCACGTGAATTAAACCCAATGTGATGACAAGTTTACTCCTATTCAAATGATTTTTATAATCTCTAATTAAAAAGTAAGGATTACTAGAGAATGATGATGCTGCCGACATGGCACGCATAAACGCAACGTTTCAAAGTCAAATTAACATGGATCGGCCACTTGGATATCACAGTTGGGTAGCAATAACAAAATTTATGTTTTCTTCTGTTGCAGATATGCACTCATCTTTCTCCGTCAACCCATCACCAACTTGCACTCTTCCTGCTACCCTCTAGTTTAAAAACATATTAAATGCAATATATTTATATCTTTTTTAAATTTATTTTCTAAGGATAGAGCCATATGGATATGGGTGTTTCTGAGACATTGAACGTTAGGGAAGAAGTTATGGCATCATGGAGGAGACTTAGGGAACGTTAGGCTGCAAATATCGGGGTCAACCAAGCTAGTCAATCCAATTATCTTTCAATTATTTGGACACCGTGGGCTCCATAATATTTGGAGTACGTCCTCTCCAATTATCTTTTAAAGGGAAGTCATTTCATAGTTAAAATTTTATTTTATTATATTTAATAATATACATGATGATAAATAAAATATTGATCGTAAAATGACTTATTGTTCTTTTATTTCAAATGGATATGATGCTTATCGGTATATTTTATTTTATAGTTCAAATTAAATTTTACAGATCTAATAATACATATGATGTCACATAATAAATATGTTGTCACATCACTATGTACTTCGTTTAAGGGTGTAAAATGAGTTCAACTGCTCATAAATTCGGTTCGGTTAAATTCAATTCGGTATCAGTTTGAATAATAAATGAGCCTATTGTAAACATAATAACATGATAAAATATTAAACGATACATACTCATATAAACCCACTCAGTTCAAATAAACTCGTATAACTTTATTTTTACAATTTTTTTAATTTTGTAATAAACACATCTTAAGTTAAAGGAAATTTTTTTCCTAATATGATAGATATAATTTGAATTATTGTTGTTGTGAGTTTAGATTATGTATATATATATGTGTTTGTGTGTGTTTGTGTATATATATAATGAATTTATATACATATAAACTCGAGATTGAATTATTTAAGATTCAAGTTAATTTGTTTAATTAACTCCATTGATAAAAAAAAAAAAAAAGTTAATTGAATAAGTTAATTGAGCTATTCGTGAACAAGCTAGAATTCGTTTAAAAAATAAATGAGTAAAGCTTAACAGAAGATCTAGATCAGTGATTACCTCAGACTTAATTTGTGTTCGAAATAAAATTAAATAAATTAAGCTTGAACATTCAATATTCGACTCAACTCGGGTCGAAATTTTTTTAAAAAAAAATTAAAAATTAAAAAGAAAGCCTTTCTGGTGTATTTTTTTGGATGAAGAAAAAAAAAAAAAAGCAACAAAGATCCTAACCGAAAGACAATTTCGATAGTGGCTATTCTTGAAAGTGAAATCCCAATATGCTTACATTAAACTAGATAAAAATAAGAGAATTGAATTCAGATTAAAGCAAAATGGGGTTTTGTTTTTACATTGGAACTTGTTTCTCACATCTTAAAACTTCCACTTTGAGTGTATTTTATTCGAATGATATATACATAGCACAATGAAGAAGAAAATACAATTGGTATGAAATGACATATATAATCATTAAAATTATGATAGTTGACATTTTTAGGGAATATTTGGAGGCCATTTAAGTAAAATTATGTATTTATATTTTTTCATAAAATTTAGTAAGTAAATATTTGAAATTTGTAAAGCCTCCTTGACCTCCTAATTTCACCCTGATTTTAATTTAAAATCAACAGTCCAAATAAGAAATGATAAGGTTTTCTTCTAAATTGAGTTGAAATAAATCTCTTTTATCTAGTCTATTAAATTATCATCTGTTTTTAGAATTTGTCAATCTAATAACAAAGTTTGAAAAAAATCTTCAAATTCAATTTGAAATAAAACTTTGTTTAATAAAAAATATAAAAAAGATATATATATAATATCTTTCATTTAGTTGTTGTTAATTGGCGTAATTATATAGAATGTGAGAGAAATAAGCAAATTAAATTGGGTTTGGTATCTTCAAAGAGGATTGATTTGAGTCCAAAGGAGGTTAGTGAAGAGAGAGGCGATGATTTGGTGGTGGGTTTCCATCATCATATGGGCCCATGAAGAAACTATTCCTTTAAATGGCAGGCATTGTCAATGGTTTTCCATTTTTGGTGGTTTCGAAAGCATATATAATTAAGCAAGTGGTGATAGATATATTATTTAATGAAGCATATAAAAATATTTCTGTAGATTATAAAAGAGGAAAACATATTTCCATAGATTATAAGTTAAGCACCCTTTTTTTAAGATTACAACTATATAATTATTCTAAGAAAAAAGTAATAATATTTTGTAATGAACAAACATATATATTGTAAGTATTTAACGAAACAATAGAACATATAGTTCAACATGATTTAATTGCAAAACCAGACCTTTTTTTTTTTTTTGTGAGTATTGCAAAACAGACCTTTTTTTTTTTTGGTAAGAACAAACATCACATAAAAGAGAACATTACAGGAACGTAAGGATAAAACCTTACAAGAAGGACTAAAAGCAAGAACTAAACAGGGTGTCTTTGCCACTAAGCAGAAAAAATTACAGACAAAAACAAAAAAGAACAAGTTTTAGTGAAAAACCTAATTGAGACAGATATGTAGTACCTCACAGCATGAGAGGAAATTCAAAAAGGTGAAAGTGACCTGCGAATGCAGCTTTTAAAGACCACGACACAATATGATAGTTGCAAGACAGACTTTAATATGACAATTAATATCTTGTACACAAGTGGTATATATATATATATAAGTCTCGAGCTCTGGTGAAATCAATGTAAAGAGTTAGGCTAGACAAAATTAGACAATGAAACTTGTTGGATGGTTTCATTATGTCAAATCATGTAGGATTGGCTATATAGATATTTATACTTTTTAGGGTATGTTTGGTACGTAGAAATAGAATAGTTCTTACTTTGAAATACTTTTTAAGGTCATTTTTGTGTTAAGAGGGTGATAATCTTGTGTTATTTTTATAAGCAAAGGTATTTTAAAAAATCTGGTTGAACTTTGATTATATTCCAATTAATAAATTTGATCATTAATGTGTTGCACCAAATGAATGAATATGAATAGCTCTTGCACTCTAACTTCTTGTATTCATGGTAATACTAATTTATATTTACAGATAATCATCATTTTAATTAGAGATGAACTAGAAATTTAACTTTAGGGAGTCGGATTGTATGATTTTTTTTTTGAGGGGCCAAAGTAAAATTAAAAAAAAAAAAAAAAAAAAAACCTAAAATATTTTTTTTAACAAGTTTAAAGACTAAAATAATATTGGTTTGTGTTTATGTCTGCAATAAGGTCTATAATAATTAATAAGCAACTCAGATGGGTCTTACAGGACTTTTTTTTTTTTTCCTATTCGAATCTTTGAACTAAAATACTAAACGAACCCCCAGAAAGGTTACGTACTCCCCAACATATCGTACAACAATCTCTAATGAAATATTAATTTCCTCATTAGCATGTGTTGGTATTTCGAAGAAACTACTTGGCCTATGCTTAATTACTGTGTATTAACGCTAAACAAATCGATTAAATCAACATTTAATACACTTCAATAATAGACAAAACAACAATTAAGTTAACATGGTATTAGAATAAGAGGAAAGGAACTATGTTTGAATCCTACCTTCTACTCTAATCTCTACACTTTTTTAATGAGTAATATTAAAAATTATATTTTTATCCTACCTTTTATCACACCCTGTTGACGAGAAAGTGTTAATCAACCTTTATTTTTTTAATAAATACTGAGATGCTGTTACATCAACAAAGTAAAATAATATAATTTAATAGAAGTCACATAAAAAAGATGAGATAATAATAGGAGAAAAATATAATTTTTAGCCTTATTATTGATTAACTTATGCATATACAGTATTACAAGGTTTTAATTAAAATTTTTAAAATAATTGAATTAGAGCATAAGATTTTTTAGTTTTATGGACTTGAGTTCTACTTGATAATCAAAGAAGAGGCTCAAGTGCATGGAAACATCACTATAAACGACAAAAAAAAAAAAAAAAAATTAAAAAATTTAAAAAAAGAAAGAAAAAGAAAAGCATTAATGGCTCTCACAAAGTCTACATAGAGAAGTAAACAAGCCGGGTAATGGGTATTTGGCGGGGTTTAGGGTTTCAGGTTGTTGGGATTTCAATGGAACTTTTTATAATTAGCCGTAAGTAGTTTTGCGCATACTTTTCCTGTGTGTAGGTTGAAGCGTATTCGGTGGAACACGGGTTTCTATTAAGACTGACCTTACCTAATCACCCATACCAAGATGTATTCCGTGATACACGTTCCTTATTTTCAAACTTTAAGTTCATAAAAAAAATAAAAATAAAATAATTATTTAAATAAAAAATGTTATACACACACAAATATTTTATTATGCTAACGTGAAAACCGTTATTTAGCCTTTGGATCACTTTTTTTTTTTTTAAAAAAAAAAGAAATGCTACAGTATTTACTGAAATTCTTATCCATTTTTCTATTTTTCAAAATCATCATTAGATTTTGTGAGATATTGTTTTAATATGTAATATTACTTTTTAAATAATATTTTAGCACTCTCCTCACTTGTAAGGTTAAACTCTGCTTCAATAAATAAGGCTTAACACATATAATATTTAATTAAAATAAAAAATAAATTAGAAAGACAAAATTCAAATTTAAGACATCTCTTTCATACATTGTTAATTCATCATTTATTTGTTTTCTCTGTTTTTTCTCCCCAAAACTAAAAGTTGTTTGAGATTTTTGCAGACACGATTTTACTCATTATTCTCTTGAAAAAGGAGAGTCAATGAGTCAAATGAACCGACACTTTGAAGCAGGAAAATAAACACCAACGTGGGTCCAATTGTTAAACATAGTTTAGAAGTCGCAGATTTTTTAGTTTGGTAGTTATCTACCAAGTCCCACTTGGGTGTTTGACATTTTTGGCACATCAAATGTGAAACCAGAAGAGATTCCATTATTTCATGAATCATGAGCTTTGACATGACAGCATCATTTGCTTCAAATATAATTACGTAAAACCTTCTTAATGTAGCATGACACAACAATTGAGCTGTAAAAAATGTCTCTACGGGACTTGGTCTTAATTGATGCATGCCTTCTGACCTTTCAATTTTGTCAACTTTAATCCTTCTTAATTAACGACCACTTTTTTTAAAAAAAAAATTGGGGCTTTTAGAGTACAATTCTCGTATAAAATGCTTGAAAATATGTGGTGGAAAACAGAAGAAAAGATCAAGAAAATCACCCCTTTGATCCAATAAGCTACCAATCAATTTTTACCTCTTATTTTAGTGTGTGCTTATGGAGAGGATTGGAGGAAGTTTGGGCTTGATGCAAATGGCAAAAATATCTTCCACTTTATATGATTATGAAGCAAATAAAATGTTATTTAATTTTATGTATTAATTGTTACATCTCCTACCACTAATGGGGGTAACAGCTAGTTTTGGTATAAAAAGTTATTTTATTACTTTTTTTTTGGTTAAAAAAGTTAATACTTTTTATGGTAAAAAAAGTTATTCGGTGAGACTCTGTAATTTATTTTGTTTTGTTCTTCCTTTTTCCTACATCAGTTTGGTATTCGGAGTAAAAATCAAATCCGAACACTTATCTTAATTGAAAGCACAACAGAACATCATAGCACCCTTATCCATTAGAGCATTGTCAAATAATAAGACAAACAGAACAGTAAAATCATCTCCACAGATCTTTTGAATATCTAAGTTTGTCATAATTTCCCGATTGATACAAAACAAGCCATTAAAGTTGCAAATATGGTGTACAATCGGTTATGGTTGTAGTTATTTTTTATAAATTGCAATTGTAATTGGAGTTTTCAATTATTTAATTTTAAATTACCACAACTGCAATTGGCCTACTAATTGCGGTTGTCACTAACTGGTAACGAATTTTTAAATAATAGACCTTTTGGACCATCTTTTAATTTTTTGAATTATTTATAATAAAACCTCTATAATAAATTTTTTGTATTACAAAGTGTAGTTTTTAAGTTTTAAATTATTAACCGCAACCGGCTCAAGTGACTATCCTGTTATCCGGTTGTGGATTATTTTTGAATTTTCAATTATCTGATTATTACTGGTTAGTAACTACCTTACTTGTACACTCCTAATTGCACATACGAGGCTAATCAAGTTGGCAGATATTGTAAGCAAGAGAATCGGGGTCCAGTTGGTATAAAGGGTGGGGTCATTACATGCATTATACTGTTGAATTTACATCAGATAATCATCAAATGCTAAAAATTGCATATGATACACTCACTGGGGGGCTTTATTATACACTGCATTCCACAAACCGTGAGCCATTTCAGAACAAATTGTTAAGAAAAGCCAAAACTATGAAATAATCCGTCTGAAGCAGCGGTCGTTCAGATCGTATCTCATCATCTCGTGTAATCACGCTAAGGGAAACACTCGATGTGAATATTTTACATTTTCGAATACTCAATTAATAAGGTGTGAGAGGTGATGGCAATCCTTTGGCATGTTGGCTCTAGCATCAAGGATTTCTGCCATCGATACCTGTTTCTCTTTGCGGAAAGTGCTGAGAAAAAAGTCATAATATGAAATTAAATTGACAGTGGGTAAATTAATTTCATCAAACTGGAAACCGAAGTTCTAATTTTTTTTTTTTTTTTTTTAATTTTTTTTTAAAAAAACACATACACACACACAAGAACAAGAGGGAATCATACCATAATTTCCCTAAATATTTCAGTTGGCTGGCTTTATTAAATCAAAACGTACAATCATCATTTTAATATCATTTAGTAAACTATTATACAACTGTAATATAATTAGAATTACGTGACAATAAATATTAGCCTTTGAATTGACAAAGGCTTGTAAAAATAAATAAATAAATAAAAGTTAATTTTTACAGCAGCGTCATCCTAGTCATATAACATTCTACTAAATAAAATTTCTTTCGTTTAATAATGACCAATCATTTGCCCGAGTTTTTCACCAAATCAGCATTTACAACTTACAAGCCTCCAAATTGCCCTTACAATTAGAAATTTGGAAAAACTTAATATTAATCTCAATATACGATAGATTGTGATTATCCAACATCCTAAGATATTAAAACTCAGATCATGCAGAACTAGGTAGAGTAAAAGTTTAATGCGAATTTCATCATATTGAAGCTCTTGCTGAAATGATTATTCCTATTTCAGGGTTAATAAGAAGAAAATCACCAACAGTAACAGCCTACAGAGCGTAGACAAATTTCCTAAAAGAACATATAGATCTCTATGATGAAATCCCACAAACTGATCAGCCCTGTTGGATGCTGCAAATTCTGTTAACCAAGATGAATGTTCTCCAACATGATGGATTCAACATTAACCCAAAAAAAATAGAAATCAGGCTAAAACCAACAAAGCAATCTATCAAATGAGAAAGTACAGAAATTGCTTCAAATAGAACCAAGAAAAACATAGTCGCAGTTGGAAAACTGCCTCCTAACTCTAGAGCCTCATGCCATTATCTTGGCAGACCTAACGTAGAGGCTATCCACGACCTTGCCAACATTAGAAATGGTTTCCAATGTCGCCGGGAATATTGCATCTGTCTTGGGATCATCAAAAATGACGAGGCATCCAGCACCCTGATCGAGAGTTCCTGCAAACTTCTTATCCAGAATCATCTGAGATAATTTCTTCTCCACATGATCAACAGGCAGTTCAATCAGCTCAGCAATATGAGCAATCTCAACCCTTGAGAAAGGTTCAATCAATCTGCAGAGATTCTGCTCCAATAAAGTGTCATAGAGTGAAGAGAGATGCCTGTGAACAATAGGGTCTTCCTCCAGCTGGGCCCTAAAATCCCTGAGGGCAGTCTCAAAAAGCTTCAAAGAGCGCTTTGAATAGGCATCGGCCACAGCTTTCATGGCATCCAGCTCGGGTCCCACATATTGCAATCCAGCTTTGGATGATATTATTCCTGCAACATCATCAGCCTGGTTCACCATTATTTTGCATAACAACATATACTTGAGGCTAAATACTGCTCTTGGATCCTCAAGAGCATTGAAAGCTTCAAAAGCTTCGAAGAAATAGCTATAAGCAGTTTTGTAGTCCTTTTCTTCTGCATGGAGGATTCCACTCTGCAAATCTATAGTACCCTGTTGAGCTGGGGGCACATATATAGCATTGGCAGCAGTTCTCGCAGCTGTCAGTGAAGCCTTAGCTTTAGGGAGATTCCTCAAAGAGAAATGGAGCTTACTCTCCAACAAATCTATGTCCACAAGTAGAAGCTTGTCATCTAGCCTTCTCACTTCCTTTATCAAACCCGAAAGGAGATTTAAAGCTTCTGAATACTCTTTGGTTTCCATCAAAAGAGATGCAAGCCTTGCCTCCACTCTTTGCCGCAGGAAAGTTCGCTTTTCGGCACGGGTCCACTGCACCATTTCTTTGCAAAGGGAAATCTGGAGATCAGATGTGCCAGGTATTTTAGCTACTGCATCAATTATTCCACGAACAATTTTTGCAGTCTTTGCCTTGGGGATCAAGCTGAAAAAGGGCCTCAATTGTGTCAGAAGGTTCCGGAGATCCTCAGCCCGATTCTCTTGTCGTAGAAGATCTGAGAGATTTGTGATGGCCTGTTCCTTTATCCTAAGGGCTTCAGAAGAAGAAGATGGGTTTTCAAGTACTCGATAAAGACTAGAGATGGCTTCAGCAGGGGTTTTGGCTTCTAAAGCCTGAGCAATAGAATCAGTTGTTGCTGGGAGGTATGATGACGACATAGTTGATGGTTCAAAATAACCAAGTCCTGCAAAATGAAAATAATCCATCAACTTAATTTGACATAAATAAAAATCGCCTTGGGCACTTCATAAAACAAAAAAATTGTGCCCAAAGATATAAATGAAGTATGCAGAAATTAGGTGGCCAAAGTGGTTTCAAGCAATTTTGGCAAACAGGACCAATTTCTATATCTATGAGCACCTCTATTCTTCTATTCTCTATTTACAGACAATAAGAACAGTCTCAACATGGGAACTTAGTGGCAGTCATCCCAAAACCTATTTCATCCCTTAAGAAATATATCAAAATTATCAGGCAATTCACTATTAGTACATAATAAGAAAGACTTGACATTTAACGGTATCAACTTTCAGTTTCTAAGTTGAAGAGTCTGTTTCTAAGATTGCTTTATGAGCAGATGGTGGCTCCTAGTTGTTTATCTTTCATGGATGTTTTAGATTGTCAAAATTCAGTTATCAGACGTTTTGTTCCCTTTTTTCTTAGGTGTTTTTCTCTTGTATAATACCAATATACTAGGCTAGCTCCTTTTTTGCTTTAATTAAGTTTTATTTAAAAAAAGAAAAGAAAAACCTTCTTTGGTCTCCCACCTATGAGCACAACATCCAAGAGTTCTAAATCGTATGGAGAGTTAAACTTTCTGTTTTTTTTTTTTTAAACAGGATAGATATATCACATTAAAGTATTAACAAGAAAATTCTTTGCACCAAAATCGAGGTTTTTTTTAGGAAGTTTGTGAATGAAAACAATTCCAAAAAGTCAAACCTTATTTTTGTGCATTATAACACACGGAACTAGAACTTTTATCGAAACGCAAGGTAAAACCCCAGACTTAGACAAGACAAAGCACCTCAAATCTCATCTAGAAAAGAATCCAAAAACCAATCTACACTATAAAAGTAAACGATCTATACGGCAAGAACAAATGCATTAACCAGCAACAATGATAACAATATATCGGCGACGATGAATGAGTTTTACCTCGGCAGAGGGGTCAAAATCGCCAAGAGATTGAAAGAGCCTGCGGCTCTAAGAGCTGTGGTTAGCAGGCAAAAAGAATATTAGAGTGCGATTAAAAGTGTGATACATGAGGGTATAAATGTGTATTTATATATACTATTTTTTTTATCCTTTTAATTGAGTTTCGTAGTCAGCACGGAGATGTACAGCTTGGCCATCCTTGGCTTAACATGAACCCAAACAAATTTGATCCAAATGAGAATTAGAAACTGAAAGAGATAAGTTTTCATGCTAAAAGAAAAATCAATATCCCCAAGGGTTTACACAACATCAATTTTCCAAAACACGTCCTAATTTATGTTAAAAAAGAAAAGGCCGGATCATTATGGGAAGCATGGGTGAAAGACAATCTGTTGAGGGGTAAGAGCTTTTGGCATATTAAAGTTCCTCAAAATAGTACTTGGGGATGGAGAAAACTTCTCAAGCTCCGAGAATCAGCCAGAGATTTTATAAAATTTAGTGTTGGAGATGGGAGAAACAACCACCTTAGGATGGATTGGTGTCATCCTGATGGTGTCTTATTTGATAAGTATGGTTTCAGGGCAATTTATGATGTGGGTAGTTCCATTAATGTAAAGCTGGAGCAGGAGATGAAAAATGGAGACTGGTTCTGGCCTCCTGCTAGATCAGAAGACCTGGTTCCAAATCAGAGCAAGCTTGAATTTGTCGATAGAAGTGTAGAAGATACGCCTAGATGGGTCATATACAGGAGAGGAGTTTATTCAGCAGCAGAAACGTGGGATGCCATTAGAACAAAGCAAGATGCAGTCGACTGGTGGGATTTGGTTTGGTTCTTAATTACCATTCCTCGGCATAGGTTCATCCTAAGGCTAGCAATTAAGAATAGTCTTTCTACTGGGGAGAGGCTTCTTACATGGGGCTACAATGGAGATACTCCTTGTTCTTTCTGCAGAGGGTGTGTTGAAAGCAGAGAAAACAGTTCTTTCAATGCAGTTATAGTAAGAGGATTTGGCATGAGGTTTTGGGTAGATCTATGGTGGTTGTTCCTCCTGTGATTTGGTATGATGCTTTGAAGTGGGGAATTAAGGATTTAAAAGGTAAAAGTCTAGAGTCAAAAATTCTGAGGTTAACAAGACTATTTGCTGCCGGATGGGGTTTACAGGATCAAATTCTTAGTAAATAGGTCTTGTGTCTGTTTTAGTATGGTATTTTTTCAGTAGGTTCTGCAATATAGGATTCTGCAGTGTTGTTCTGTTTGTAAAGGATCGTTTCTGCAGCAAAGGTTCCTTCTTTGATCTGTTCGTTTTGTTTGTAAAGGTGGATTTGGTGTAGTTGGGCTGGTCTATTTCTCTCCATCTTCCATCAAATTGATTTTATAACAATAAGCTATTCAATCCAAATTCGCATGAATAGGAGAAATATACTACAAATTCTATATTCACTCTTTACTGATCCGGCATATAAACAATTTCAAAAGCTAACAGAAAATCGCAACCCTAGTCGTCGTAACAAGTTCGAAAATTGAAACCCAAACTCGAAATAATAATAAAACCCTAGAATAATCGATTTTTTATGGAAAAAAAAAAAAGAAGAAGAAAAAGAAAGCAAAGCTAAATTGCGAAGAAACTTGAAGCAAAACCCTAGAAGTAAAAATGCAAAAGGATTTTTATTAGAATGTTGATCTGCATGTAGAGCGCACCTTAGGCGTACAGAACGCGAGCTGATTGAATCCCTTTTGTAAAATCAGAACCACCCGCTAGAGATCCAGAATAGGAAGAGAGTCCGAGAAGAGAGGGACAGAATATATTACGAATTTACCAAGACTCAGCTCCCAAGTAAAGCCTCTGAGATGGCCTAAATCACAAGTTAAAATCACGGATCCGGCTTCCACATCTTCTGTAAAAACAACTAACGGCTCAGATTTTACATCACCACATTTAAGTAAAACGATGCCGTAGAGCTCTATAGAGCAAACGTTTAGGCAAAACGAAATATCACGCCGTTTGATAAAGCTCTCATGTTTAGAAAAACTAGTCTGCAAGCCCGCCCACTTCAAAAAAAAAAAGTCTGCAAGCCCGCAAGTTAACCTGTTGTCACTTATTAAATTAAAAATTGACAAAAAAAAAAAACAAACTGTACGTTGTCACTGCCCCTTCTCTTCTTCTTCTTGTCCTGGAGCCACCAAAATTTGGAGGTGTTCCATCGAGCGGCGGTGGGTGGGAGGGTTCAGAGAAAGAGATTTGAGAGAAAGGAGGTGAACGGAGAAGGGGGGAGGTGGGAGAAAGAGAGAAGTCTTTGAGAAATGGAGAAGACCTGCAGTGGAGAAGAGACGGCGTGAAATATTCAGAAATTTCGTTAGTTTTACACGACATCATTTGGGTTAATAATATTTAGAGTTTAATCTGGTCGTTTGTTGCTTTTTACAGGAGATCTCCTGTGTTACTTATTTTAATTTTTACACCATGCAAGCCGGGTCCTAAAATTACAGCTGTTCGTGTACAGGGTTCTACTTGTAATGTGCGGCACAAAAAATTTAGCTAGTCTTTTGTCAAATTAATAAATATCAAACTCTCTAAATATTTATCTACTTTAACTAAATATTTTATTTTATTAATGAAATCAATTTTAGGAATCCTTACATTAAAAATTTACTTCAATTAAGAAAAAAGAAGAAACATATATTAGAGATAAAGAACATTCAAAAAATTTAAACATTCACATTTTAGATTAGTGAATGATAAATATGTGTTGATATATTGACTGGAGTTGAAAGAAGGATGAGTGGATGGAGAAAGGCGTATTTAGAGACGGCGTACTACTTGCATGGGTACTGGGCGGGGCTGCGACCAAGCCTCAAGAGGATCAGGAATGAGACAACTACTCCTTTGGAATTTGTAGACCAATGGATGGAAACCGTGAGTGACCCATAACCCATTGTTCTACTTCTTCACAAACTGAGAGTCATGTAATATAATTTTGGCATATCAATGCTAATTCCAACAAAAATTATCTCATACTAGTTTTTTCTTCTTAAAGAAAAAGATGGTCATATCTTATGATTTCAATATCAGATGAAAACAATTTTAGGGGAGTTGGAAAGTTCATTCAAAGTGACAAAGTTATATTTCACGAAAGAATTTTCAATTCCAATGTTTACTAAGTTCAATAGAAGTGCAACAATCTGAGTCAAGGAATTCGACAGATCTCGATCGAAGTGATGCTTCAGGTTCAATATTAAAACATGTTTCTTTAACTTTCTTAAAGTTAACGATCCCTATTAGTTCAGCAATTTGCTTTTAACAGCCACCCGTTAAATATTTTTTTCTTTTTTAATAGAAAATGCCGCACGTGACAATAACTTTTTTAGAAGATTCTATTTTCTTTAATGACATTGTCTAACGGATAAGTTACATTACAAAATTCACAAACTTGATTATAGTATATTATCAATTTTTAAACATTAAATGCAAGATTAAAAAAAGGGTTAAACTTCGTAGGGTTGAATGTATTTTTTCCAAAAAGTTAGTACTTTTTATGGTATAAAAAGTTATTCGGTGAGACTCTTCATTTTGTTTTGGTCTTCGTTTTTCCTACATCAATTTCGTATTTAGAGTAAATATCAAATCCGAAACACTTATTTTAATTTAAAAAAGCATAAGAGTTAGAGAACATCAGAGCACCCTTATCCATTAGAGCATTGTCAAATAATAAGACAAACAGAAAAGTAAAATCATCTCCACATATCTTTTGAATATCTAAGTTTGTCATAATTTCCAATTGATACAAAACAAGCCATTAAAGTTACACGGCAAATATTGTACCCAAGAGAATCGACAAAATGAATAGGGGTCCAGTTGGTATAAAAGTGTGGTGTCATTACATACATTACACTGTTGCATTTACATCAGATATTCATCAAATGCTGCAAATTGCATATGATAAACTCACTGGGGCCTTTATGTGTTTGTTTTGGTCAAAAATAATATGAGAGATAAACTGTAATTCACAAACCGTGAGCCATTTCAGAACAAATTGTTAAGAAAAGCCAAAACTAAGAAATAATCCGTCTGAAGCTTCGGTCGTTCAGATCGTATCTCATCATCTCGTGAAATCACGCTAAACATGGATTTGCTATGCCTCTTTGGTGAGGGGAAGACAATGTGAATATTCTACATTTTCGAATACTCATTAATAAGGTGTGAGAGGTGACGGCAATCCTTTGGCATGTTGACTCTCCATCTCAAGAAGCATCAAGGATTTCTGCCTTTGATACCTGTTTCTCTTTGCGGAAAGTGCTGAGAAAAAAGTCATTATATGAAATTAAATTGACAGTCAGGTAGAGAAACAAGGGCTTAAATACATAACATCCGATCACATGATAAAACAGTAATGTGTAAATAGATCAACTGAGTGTTAGCTATCACATGGATAATGGAACACCTCCATAAATTCTAGAAAGTATTTCAAATTATAATCAGAAAGGCATTATTGAAATAAGAAAATTGAAGTTGTCAACCACAAGTTCTGGTATAACACCAATTTTGAAATTTGTGGAAGAGCAACATTTTAAATTCACATTGAGATGTCAATGACGGCCATTTTCGGAAATAAGTCCCAATTATAGGGGTGGCTTTTTTTTTTTTTTCAATATATATATATCAAACAATGCACAGGTGACAGAACCATTTAAAACAGTATTTTTTTTCAACAGGACATTCAGATACCATATTATATATGTACTCCACAATATATACTAGACAAATCTACTATGTACCATGGTGAATAAAAATATGGATGTTGCCAACGTCAACACAGAACTTGGGAATTGTGGATTTTTTTTTTTTTGTGTATACTTGATAGATATACACAGCATTGCCCTAGGCAGAGTCAATATCTTAATGTTGTTGTAGTACTCTTAATGCACACTACGAATATCCTTTTAAAAGTTAAACACAGATATTTGGGATTTGTTTTCTTTATGTGCAGCATATAATTTTTAGATTTCAATTCTGGCTCATAGTAGATCCTCACATTAAAATTTGCATAGTGTTTTTAAAGTATTTTACATTCAGAGTTGGGATTCAAGAAAATATGAATACAGATGTCAAGATCAAATCCAACGTAGCTACTTTGATGATTCTGAATTCAACCTTATGTCAGATGGTGAAATATGCATCACTTGATTTAAAAGGAAGAAAAGTAAATCAACAGATCACGGGGCAGACAATAAGAAAGCACACTATGGTGTCTCCAAGCAGATACAGAAATAGAAAGGAGAAGAACATGGGGAGATGATTGACAAATTTGAACTGCATTTTAACTTACACATTAAATCTTGAGGTAGAGCAAAGTCATAATCATTTCTACCCCTTCTGATGCAGAGCATGTATATCACCAGCAGCAGCACACAGAAAACAACGAGACATGACAAGCTTATCGCAATTTTACCCTTGGTAGATAAGCCGCCATTTTCCCAGAATAGAGGACATTCTGGCAAAGGAGGCATACCACACAAACCTTTGTTAAAAGAGAGGCTGTCAAGAAACACATTTAGCTCATTATGTAAGGAAATGTATAATATAACAGCCACTTCTAAAAATGATTTACAAAATTAAAATTGTTATACAATTAGGAAGATCAAGAGATACCACTTTATTTGACTACTTTGGCTCAAACGATATGCCTATAAGAGAATTAATTGTGTTGACCACAGTCATAAACTGTTTACACTCCTTTTTTTCCGCAGCAGAAAAGGTTCTGCAATTAATCTTATTTGGATCTCTCTAGAAACAAATGTTTACTGGTAGAACAAATGACTAAGGCACAAATGTTTGCTGTTATAGCTTTCAAGAGAATGGATAAAGGGTGAGGGAAGTGAGAAATATATTTAAACCAAGGAATTCAAGAAAAAATAGTTTTGGTAGCTTCCTGATTTTGTTGCAGAAAGAGTAGCAGTGGCTCACAATGTCAAAGGGACCGATGTCTTTGTTCTCTTTTTTATTTTTTTCTTGGGGGGGTTGGAATTTGGTTCTTGTAGAGACTTAAGCTGAAAAGCAAATTGCATGAGGAAGAACAGAATTCGTCACCTACACTCTTATAACTCATAACAGCTAGCCCAAAGGAAACATGCAAAGAAAGGGGTGGCAGAAAAAAAGAAGGGGGTTTGGGGACATATGTTTTGGTTTGGCTATTGAGGGACCTATAGCTAAACGAAAACAATAAACAATACGACAAAATTACGTCAATGCAGTGCAACTGGAGTTTTAGGGGATTGTATGGCTGAAAGAAACACATGCAAATGTAATGAAAGATTTGACTAAGGTTAGAAGAAAATTGGAAGCAATTTAAAACTTTGCGGGATCTCAGTATCATCTGTCTTATAAATGAGATAAGAACAAGTATAATGTTTTTTTTTTTTTGATAATTAAGTAAAGAACAAGTATAAAGTTGATAGTAAGAATGCAATGATTAGCTATATTTGGAAAGATGCTTAGGCCTATAACAAAATTATAGTCATAAATTGTTAGACTGGATGGAGCCACTATTGCTATAGTTTATAAATAAGATAGATATAACCGTGAATTATCCAATTCCATACACAAATTTTTAAATCATTAATCAACCATAGCCAATCATGTAAACTACAAAATTTGTAAGCTTAACAGATTCCTTAATATTTAAAATAATCAAATAAACAAAGAGCAATTCAGCTAGCAAATTAGATTGTAACATACTCAATAGCTCCACCATGCACAGCAATGGAATACAGTTCCTCTGGTACTCGTCCTTCTAGTAAGTTATCATTCAATAGCCTGACATGAGAGAGATAATTGAGAAAAATGTTAGTTGACCCTGTTATTAAAAAAAACAAAAAGGGATCTTTACAGTGTGTTTAGATTCAGGAAATTAATTGACATTCCTCCTAAACTTTGTATCACTATTTAGCTTTTGAATTGGCAGATGGTAAAGGATGTAGTCCATGTCTGCGGCAAGGATATAACATCAACACAACATGTGCAGTTTGTTTTTCCAAAATAATGCATTTTGAGGAAAAAATTAATAAATTAAAAATGTTGAAATTAATTTTTAAACTAATGCACTTTGTACCATGCATGATGCCACAAAAGTGAACACCTGTTTCTATGCCCTTAGAAACACTAATAAAAGCGCCAAACTGCCATTATGGTTTTGCAAAAGCAATACTGACAGATACTGTTAACAATCACTAGAGTGCTAAATTAATTAGCACTTGAGTAGCAATTTACAACATTGGCGTCTTACAACATTAGTTCAAGTGGCACTTTTAACAGTATTATAAGAGCACCATTGGGAATAACTCTCTTCACACTCATATCAAGAAGAGCTTTTGATGTTGGGTAAGCTACTCAAAGTCACTGTGATAACCTGTTAGGGTAATTCATCCATTCAGATAACATCTTTTTGGCAATTGTAAAAGCAATATTTGATTTAGGGCTTTTCAAAAAAGGAACAAAATGGGGACAATTGACAATGCAGCATCTTGCATCACACAGACTGCATTACTCCGGTCAGGTTCTGAAATACATTATTGAGGAAATCTTTCACTAAATGCATTACTTGTCAAAGAATAGGTTAAATTCTAGATCGAAAAATTTAATTATATGAATTTCTAACTCAAAGAACTCTAATTTTCATTCACAATTGGCTTGAATAAACTGTTGGAAAATTGATCATTTTAACGAAAGTAGCTCCCAACTCTCCCTCCCGCCCCCTTTTCTAATATGGTGTAAATCATTAAGGCGTTGATACTCTAATACTTTGAAAAAGTAGATGTTATATTCTGATCATACAAGGGGTGCTGGATGCCAGTCTACTTAGTAAGCCATTATCCATACTGAAATAGACAATTAAATCAGTGTTTTTAAGTGTCAGTTAAAATGATTACTATATATGGTGTAGATAGATATATTGGTATACTCCATTAATCATAATAAATAAGGAATCAGAACAGCACATGCACACTACTTACACCAGCCGCAGATTTGAAGAAGCTAGACTATCTGGAATGGACCCTGTGAACTGATTGAATGACAAATCCCTACAAAGTAAAAAATGAAGGATAGTGTATGTAAATTAGATGTCAAAGTTGACATGAAAGAAAACTACCAAGCTAAACAATTGCTAAAGGGAAAAAACTTTTGCAATGCTTAAAAGAGGAGATGGCAATTTACGACTTTTGAAGCAAACCTATTTTATTAGCAAAACAATGGAGGGGAACAAGCTCTGCTTACATGTGCCATGTAAACCATAAATAAATGGATAAGAGAAGGACAAAATAAAGACTATTGATTAAACGACGTCATTCAGCAACAAGGTAAATCATTTCCTAATAAACAAATGCACAAAATCTGCACAAAAACTATGCTAAACTGTATCACAATGGGTGCTTAATTAAGTGATGTTATGTAAAATAACATTTTTTAGTAAGTTACATGTTGACACTAATCAGAGGATGTCACATCCAATTGAACTAGGTTGTACTAAACAAATGTGAAATACTTACAGCTGTATGAGAGATTGTTGACCAAGCCCAGATGGTAATGTACCCCCCAAAGAATTAGAACTTAAGTTCCTGTAAATTTAGAAAAATAAAAATTTCAAAATATTACATCATTCTATACGCTAACTACATACAAAACCTATATGACATGTGCATGTACACAAACGAGGGATAAAATATGAAACAACCGTTTCAACTTAATTAAAGAAACTACATCAATACATTAGAATATAACCAAACTAGAATTGAACAAAAGGCACAACCTTCTAATGGTATTAACAATAGAAGTCTATCAAACTCACAACTTAGGAAAAAGGAAAACAACCATCATTTTGACAATCTACGTATGAATGTGCAAAGGTATCTCTCCAATCTAAACATTTATCAAAAAATTAGGATATGTTGGCTTAAATTAGAGGAAGCAGCTTAAAATAAGTACATTTGTGCTATAACTAGCACGAGAATAAGTGAAGGGGAGACAAGACACATAACAAGCAAAAACCCAGTTGATCACCAAGTCCTCTGATTTTTTTTGCATTGGTTAAAGATATTTAATGGGCATAACTTGGAAGGCCCAAAAGTGAATACTGTTGTTATGAATATAGAATTGAGGTCAAAGCTAGTATAGGTAGGGCTATAATCAAACCGAGTAAAGGCTGTTCGAACTTGGCTTCAAAAATATATACATAGGCTCAAGCTTTAGGAACATGTTCAACCCCAGTTCGACAGAAATCAACTAAGTTCGAGTTCGACTCGAGCTTGGCTTGTTTAATTAAACAAGCCGAGCTCGAGTTATATTCCAATTTTTCTTTTTACTAGACAAATTAACATTAATTATACGCCATAAAATCACTAAGTTGAATACTATAAAATTTACATAAATTACTATATATATTATTCTACAACATATATTAGGTATGTATTATTAACTTTATATCATACATCTGCTAATACTAAGATCTATTAACATATATTGCATGTCAGTATGTGTATGTGCATGCACACACATTAATATACTAGTATTATGTTGTTATATACATGTTAGTAGGCATACATATACATCTGTATATGAATATGTACATATGTTAATATAATCTTAGTTATGTATTATGTTCGTATTTTGTTATTATTTTAGTGTAAATACATGTATATTTACATGTTAGCATGTATGTATATATAATATAAAAACGCTACGCCGAACACTATAAACTTTACATAAATAACTATATACATTATTAATATATACACACTAGCACATTTTAATTGTGTATATTTATATGTTAATATAGTTGCATTATGTTGTTATATACATGTTAGTATTCATACATATACATATGTAAATATATTTTAGTAATGTATTATGTTATTAAGTTAATATTTCAGTGTGTGTGCATAAATGTATCTATACACACGAGCTTTAAACAAGTTTAACAAGTCAAACCGAATTTATTTGAGTTTGGCTCGTATAATATTCAAGTAATGATTATTGTTCGAGCTCAACTCATTTATCAAATGAATTAAGCTCGAATCAAGTTTATATGAGCCAAGCATGAACAACTCGGTTTATTTACAACCCTAGTCACAGGGACATAGGTTGGTTAAATATTATCAAAACCAATTAGCATAGGAAAACCAATGTTAAACAGTGAGTCTTTATCTGTTTTGAATTGGTTATAGATATTTTTCAGGTATCACTTGGAAGTGGTCGTACAATAAATAAAAATTGTCAACACAATTTTAATTGACCAGACCAAAAGCTAAGGTGAATGCTAAATGGAGAGGAGTAAATTACGGTAAACATTAACAAAACCAAAGACTGCATGACTAGAGTGATAAAGTTCTAATGAAGGCACAAGGACAGATGGGGAAAAATAATATCAACAAAATTTATGGAATGATTCTATGAGAGGAGGACAGGGTGACCTATGACTGGATAGAAATGATACAAGCCCAGACATAGAGAACAATAGTGAGGAAGGATCCATGCTCATTGAATTATTTCTAACTGGAAAAACATTATAATCTAACACTCTGACATGTTGAAGGCAATAAATGTAAAGGATGTGCATTACATCAAAAGTTGGCAAATGATACTTACAGGCTTACCAAGTTTGATAAAAGACTGATTTGGTCACTAATATATCCTTTCAAGCCTTGACTTCCAAGATCTCTGAAAAGTATGATTGAATCAATATATAATTTAAAAGAATAGGAATTTGGCCCCAGATTAAAGCTTCTTAAATAACAGGAAAGAAAATGAAATATAGTGTCTAACATGAATAACTTTGAAAGTAAAAGAAATAATTACATTTGAGATATAACGATGGCAGTTCCATTCTTGTTGAGATGACATGTAACCCCCTCCCAAGCATCCCAATTTGTAGGAGCACAAGGATCACCATTCCAGCCCATTCTATCAGGAACGCGAAGTGAATCCTTCAATGCTCTCATAGCAATCACTACAAAGGAAGTCCAAATTAGTACACCTTACATTATTAAAGAAGCAACCACATTCCCAAAATTCCTAGTGTGTTTCCAGTTATTGAAAACATTTTAATGTTTTCATTTTTTCCAAATAAAAATCTTGTGTCTAGTTTTTGTCACTTTCAGCCTTTCTTATACCTCATTCTCACACAAACTGCTCTTGTTTTCAAAGCACCAAACACATTTTCATTTTTGACAGCTAATTTCACCATTTATTTCTCAAAACAAACCGGGAGAAAGGGATATTTTCAATTACCGAACAAGCCCCAGTAATCTCTATCTCATTCATTTCCTTACCAAAAGATTTGTTTTGTTACAGAGAAGCGCACAAAGGGAGATCGAATATCAGAATTTCAATGCTTCCATGATTACTTAAATATCTTTCTTTCCTTCGTTTCCCTCGTCATTGTCATCTATAATACCAAATCAAACGAGCACCATATCCTTCCCCTAATCATTTCCATACTCCCCATTATCCCTGATTCTTCTAAAGCTACATCAAGTTTAGATTTATATAAGAGAGTTTATATTCACAGATGGACATGATTTTTTTTTTTTCCTCTATTTTTAGTAGGTAAGAGTTTAGTTTTATTTCTACAATTGAATACCAAGTACCAAAAGAAAAACCCAAACGCAAATTATATTAAAAAAACAAAAACTAGGTACAGTTGTAGATTTACCTTGCTCAGGCACTGTAGAAAGATCAACCGGAACCAGAGCATAATTTTCGAGACCGCAAAGCACCGGCGCACCAATCACTGGCAACAGCTTCACCGTCAGCGTAGTGCTGCTCAGATTCTTCACCGTGTACTGCCAAGTGTATGCCGCAAAGCTTCCGACCTCCTTGTATATATCGATCCTGTTCACGTTATTCCCGTTCACAATCACGTCGAACACTCTCTGCTCCGCTTTCGTCACGTTCGAATCCATCTCCACAAAGTGGAACCACACCAGGTAGTCCAGCTTCGCGTCCACCGGAAGCTCGTACACCAGCGCTGCGTTCCCGCCGATCGTCACCGCCGTCTGGTACAGCTTCATCGGGAAGTAGTTCGGCGGCGCAATGGTCCCGCTTATGGAATTGCGTGTGGATATGGTTATAAACGCTGGGGCGGAGCCAATCGGGGTTTCAAGTCGGAACTCCGTGTCGGACTGCCAGGATCGACCGAAGAGGTCGGTGTCGTTAGTGAATCCGGGGCCCCATTGGTCCGACCCGCATGTGAGCCTACCGTAGTTGACGAGGATGTGGCTCGTCCCGGTCGATGCGGAGTCGTACGAGAGCGGGTCGATTTGATTGATCTGGAGTGACCCGATGACGGGCGGGTCGGTGGCCATGCTGTAGAAGCATACGTCGACGTGGCCGTCGGAGACGTAAGCAAGGAGATCGGAGTACGCGCCGTCGCGAGCGAGTGACTCGGACCAGGGGGAGCGCCAGCTGTAGACGAGCGTGCCCTCCACCGAGGCGTCGAAGGAGGGGGAGTGGGACCTACCGTCGTAGTTGTCGTAGACGGTGAAGGTACGGACATAGTAACGGCCGTCGGGGACCGGAACGGAATAGCAGTTTTTCTTACCGGAAGATAGCGGGAAGTAGCGGAGCGTCTTCTCCTGCGGGTGATGGAAGATCAACGGCTCCGAGACAATCGCGGCAGCCCCGCCGCTGTAGAAGCGGTCCGACAGCCACGTGGTGCCGAAGGGATCAGTGCTGTTGGTGGGCCCGCCGCAGTCAATGTAGTAAGAAAGCTCTGTCGGAAAAAAGAAAGTGAAAAATGCAGTGAGTGACAGTTAAAAAGTTGGTTAAAAGAGAAAGGAAGGGGGATTACCGTAGGGGTCGGAGGAAGAGAGGAGCGGAAGGAGGGAAAGGGAGAGGGAGACGAAGAGGAAGAGGGGGAGAAGCGACATCGTGTACCGTTCGGATGGTGGAGGACGTTCGGACAGAAGGGGAAATATAGCGGAAAAGGAGGGTTAGAACTGGGGAAACGAGAGTTAATGCGAGATTAGCGGGGAAGTTTTGTGAGTGCTTAGAAAGAAAGGGGAAGACTGTGACAGCAGCTGCTGATTTTGGTGCCCAAGGGCCAGGACTGAATGCAGAAGTGGTAGCTTGTCTGAAAAATCGATTCATTTGACTTCCATCTCAGTTCCGAGTCTAACGGTAGTTATCCTGGTTGGGTGATTTTGATTGAGTCTGAAAATTAAGACCTCTTTAGCGGAATGATGATGGCAATGTAACAAGCTGATTTGTTGAAAATGTGATTTAATTAGAGAAAAGAGCATAGTTTTCCTTAATTATTAAATTGGCATCCGCAGGTTGGACAAATTTTTTTTTTTTTTTGGACGAGGTTTTCTCCAACTAGGTTTTGGAAGAAATTCCCTCCAACCTCATCTATAAAGTGCCATTGTGTCCCTTTGCATGTTGAGAAGGCACATGCATGTTTTAATTGGCAATGACAAAGTTGTAAAAATTTATGAAAAAATACATGTGCTTATTCCAACTTTGTCCTTACAATTAAAAAATGCATGTGCTTCTCACATGCAAAGGGACACATGGCATTTTATAGAATAAGATTGGAGGAAGTTCCTCCCAACCTAGTTTTGAGGAAAAACTCTGTCCTTTTTTTTTTAGTTGGTTGTATTTTTTTTTCTTAATTTAATTTATTATCAAGTATTAAATTGATATGTGCTTAAAAATTTTATAATTCTTATATACATTTTCAATTTATTTAATTTAGTCTATTCTACTGATATGTGCCTAAAATATATGTAATTCTCATATAATATTAAAATACAAGTAAAAATCACATATACTTTGGACACAATCAATTTAAAATAATGAATTAAAATAATTAATAATACATGTAAAAATTAAGAACATTTCTGGTAAAATTTTATTTATTTTTTTCTTATATCAAAACAAAAATATTAAAAGAAAAAATTTAAAATACTTAAAATTGTTTTCACCTTTATATTATATTAAAAAGTTTTTTTTTAAAAAAAAAAACTCCCCAAAACATATTATCAATTATGACTATATATTTTAAATACATATTAATTTAATAGGCTAAATTAAAAAGAAAAAAAAAAATCATCTTTATCCAATTTATATGAAATTTGGTCAATTAGAAACTAATGGGAAACCTCACGTGAACCGCACTAATACTCTCAAGTGTGAACAGTTGAGATAAGAGGAATTGGTGGCATAGAAAATGGAAATGGTAGGGACAGAGTAGTCACCCAAAAAAAAAAAGTTGGTACAGAGTAACGGGGCGATGGTTGACAGGTGAGATACTTTTGAGCGCTTTAGGTGTGAGCGTAGGAAGGGGCGGTCAGTATAAAGTGAAAAGGACTGCCCAAAACGTGGCACCCATGCAAGGTACCTATCATTAATTACCAAAACACCTTTTTTCTTCTTCTAAATTCCAATGATTATAAACCTTTTTGGTTGGAAAAATGCTATATTCACACTCTATTTTCTTAAAAATTACCATTAAATTTAGATTTAACGTAAATTTTGATTGTAGAAATATTTGTGAAAAAAAAATATTTGTCCAATATTCGTGTAACTGTTTAATATTTTCTTCTGCACTCATTTTAAATACCATTAGACTAGGCAGTCTGGGCTACAAGGTCATACTGTTTAATGCTTACTGGCCGAAGAAAAGTATAAAAATGCCAATGGCCAGTACAAACTTTATTACGGACGGTGATTAATTAGTTACTGGAATTGTATAAACATAGTCATCAAGATAAGCAGGGCATGTTTTGTTATTGTGTTTTGAGGAATTTTTTTTATTTAAATTTTTAAAAAATTATTATGACTTGCCGAGGTCAAAAGTGTTTTTGTATTTTTTTAATATTGTTTTGTGTTTTAAAGTATTTGTTAATATATTTGTCTTAAAATATATATATATATATATATATATATATATATAAAAAGAGAAAGAAGACATTAAATAATAACAAACAAACATAGCCTCTTGCCCAAGTCCGACATGAATAAACTATTAAATGACATTTGTATTTTTTAATAAGATTAACGGAACATGTTATTCTTGCATACATTATTATAAATACATGTGATTTAAGAACAAGAATCGATTTTTTTTCTCCCAACCAATTTTGAGTCTAAAAAAAAGCTTCAAACAACCAATGAGTGAAATATTTTTCTTTATGCAATCAAGTAATGTTATATGTAAGACTTTTATTTTTATTTTCTTCTTTAAATGTGACATAACTTTTAAAACTACCATTAAATCAAAATTTAATAATGAACAATTTTAAATTTAAATATAATTTTAAAAGTCACATTATATTTAAAGATAAAAGTTAAATATAAATCTTGCATTTATTATTACTTTATGTAGCCGCTCACTCTTAAGTTAAGTTAGGTAGTTGCATGGTAGCCAATCTAATCCCGATGCATAAATAATGAATTGGTCACTTCCATGTTGGTAGTAGTCTAAAGAGATAGGAGAATGAATAGTTGAGAATTAGAGAAATCTCTCTTTGTTTTGTTTTCTAAGTTATACATATATAAATAATAATTTATTGTATTCAGAGTGAAAAAAACCTTAACCGCTCCAAGGAGATAAATCAAAAAAAGCGACGGCCGGGTAAAGAACGATCTCTTCCATATTTCCTTGTCTCCCTCGTCTTCCTCACGTGATGAGCACAGTAAGTTTTGCCGACGTCATCTCTACCATCAATGGCCGGATTTTATATTCTCCGTCATCCATAGCCCTAGATCTGCTATTTGAAAGTGTTGGTTTTAGTTTCTTAAAACCATATTTGAAACTTTTAAAGAGTTTCCCCTCTCTTGCGCCCCTCTACCGTGTTCTGGGTTTCTTATGCTTATTTCTCCCACACCGGCCAGCCTCCCTCCGCTTTTAGTCTATGGATCTGCTTGTTTTTGTTGTTTTAATTTTATTGATATTACTGTTTATCCATGCCCTTCAAGTTGAGGGAGGCGATTTTTCATAGTTTTCAGGTGAAGGGAGTTTTAATAATGTTGGTGTGAATTAAATTGCCTATGTCTTCAAATTTGTCTGCTTGTTACAGATTTAATCTATAACCGGAGTTGTACATAAGTGTGTAGAAGATTGTATCATAGATATTTGCTTGTTTTTGTCTATGACTTATAAATTTATAATCTTGGGCTATGGTTATCGAAGTTTGTGGCTTATTGCCTTAA
>FXXK01000089.1:213416-260655 GCA_900184695.1 Betula pendula | reverse complement strand
CTTTGATTGTAAGAGTCTTTTATTACTAAAAATTACTATTAAATAAAAAGTAGAAAATTCACTAATTTAAAAAAAAAAAGTCTAAAGAGGTAAACTCATTTTATAATTAAGATTTTATTTTATTTACTTAACTATATATAATATTATATTATTTAAAAAATTTAAATAATATAGCAACATATTTATTATGTAAATTATATACAATATTAAATTCGTAGTGTAGTGCTAAAGTTATCACCCCGTGACTTTGCATACGTTTACTGCTTGTACTTTTCTGCGTTAAAAACTGACTTCTGCTCGCAATAATTAAAATAACACACATAAAAGAGACAAATTAGTCGGTGAAGTGCTTATCCAACACCTGGAAGAATGATTGAATACAATCTAATAGGTACAAGTTCTTAAATTAAAAAGGCCAAAAAAAAAAGGAAAAAAGAAAAAGGTCCAAGTTCTTGACTTGAAACTATCTTAATGGTTCTGTACTTCGAGCGGTCCAATTTCGTTCAAGTTTTAATCTATTAATAGCACTGTCAATTTGGTATCCATTAAATTCGGTATTTAATGGCTGAAATATGACTGTACAAATATATGATGGAATATAATATAAAAGAAGAAAAAGAGAAAGTGAAAGCGAAAGCAGAGAAACAGTCATAGAGATTAAACTTCTTAGAAGCATTATCTCATTCACAGGACTAGGCCCTACTATAGAAAGAGATAATCCTTATAGTAAAGGAAAAGAGTACAAAATGGATTTTTGACATTTTATATAATTGCTCACATCCCGGCTCACCTAACTTTGAGGAAAAAGTAGGGAGCATGAAATGGCTCCCTAACTAGTAGGGAGCCATTTCACTCCCTACTCTTATTTATAATAAAATATTAGTTTCTCTCTCCTACTTTTAATTTTTTAAATTTTATTTTGTTTCCCTTTTAAAGAAAGAATTAAATTTTTTTTAAAAATATTAATATTTAAATGAAAAGTCAAAGTGGGTATCTAAAGTAGGGACCCGGATGTAGATGTTTAAAAAAAAGTGCTCTCTAAAGTAAGGAAAACTGATTTTACTCCCTACTTTAAGGATAAAAATAGAGAGCCGGATGAGAATGCTCTTTAAAATGTAGCATATATATTACATAAGTAAACAGTGATGGGCTACATTCTAAAAACTCAGCTTGGTTAGATGGGCTTTCAATGTTCATACAACTACAGAGAAGAAACAAGTAAGATTGTAAATATTGTTGGCCTCTTTAATGCCATTTGAGGAATGTTTAGGTTTAAAAAATATTTTACACAAAACTACTTTTATAAAGTAACGTAGCACAATATGATTGAAAGAAGATGAATCTAAATTTTAAAAAATTCAATTATGTTGTATCACATCACTTTATAAATTTTTATTTTTTTGTATATAATATTTTATAAGCTTAACATTTTTTATGTCATTTTATTCTCATTAATGAACTATTAATTTCACCATAAACCATAATTAGATTACAAAATATCAAGGATTGATGATGCACAAAAATCAAAATCCACATTACCAAGTCTATAGCTGAAGAATACCTGAAATCACCATACAGATTAACTCCAACTCAGAGACCTACCTATGTAAGCTAATGAGAATACTTCTTATGCTTACATCAATAAATTATGTTGATTCCACTTGAGGAATAATTTTGTTAAGAGAGAAGTGATCAAGTATCTAATATAGTTTTTTAACAATGAATGGGTTGAGTGGCTTATCTTCTTTTTTGGTATTCTCTCCTTTCATAGAAGGTCATTCTCTCCTTGTATAGTTCTACAAGGAGTGACAAGGCGTCAATCCTTGAATGAGTTGTGTGTGAATTGTCCATAATTTGCGGTTACAAACTATTGTTAGGGATGTCGCTGATAATTCTCATTCAATTGGCATTAAATGCTAACCACTATTGTGGCCAAAGGAGAAGGATGTTTGCCCCACTAGCTTTGGCATGGGTTATCCAAAAATTTGGCTAATAGTATTGGGATTAGGACCGGACTTAGGTGGAAGGAACGCTCTGGTACTTTTTGATATAATTTGTTCTCCTGTAGACACAATGGTAATGTTATTGGGGCTAACTTGGACTTGGGCTAGTCAATTTTTTTAATGTGCTAATCGGTCAAGGTCCGGAGAGATAAGTTCGGATGTATTAGGAATACTACAACTTTTGTCCATATTATTTCATAAAATTTAAGTTTTTTTCTAATTTAATATATTTTAATTTTTCTTTTTTTGTTTATCTCTTTGTCTTACATTAAAAATATATGAGATTCATCTGTGCTTTACAAGAGATTATATTTTTTTTTTATATTAGAATTAATTTTGAGTAGACACATGTTATTGATGTTACTCTCTAAACACGCACGCTTCACATTACGCATTGACGCTTTATACGCATTTACTGATATGTTCAAATGCAGTTTAATAATAATTTTTTATTTTATTATTTAAAATTCAAAATTTTAACTATTTTTTAAACTGCTGTTTCAATAGTCTTATTTTAAACCGTCTTTAACTGCTTATCCAACAATTATAATTAAACTGCTATAAACTGTTTTTTAAAACTACTCTGTTGATTGAATAAAAAATGATGTTCATTTTTTTTTTATTGTCTTCTAATATTCTCTTATTCTATTATGTTGTTACATAATTGCTTATTTTGAGTAGTGTTCATAATTTGCAATCTGCACATTATATTCGGATAGTATTGTATCATGAGAACATAATTTATATTCACTTTTACAAAACTAATTATACAAGTGGGAGGCAATATTTGTTTAAGAAACTGAGTCATATTCGCCTTACTGTCCATAGATTCAGTTATTCTCATACAGATTTTCTGCTTTCTTTAAATTCTGTAGTGCCCACAGTTTTATTTTTAACAACTTTAATACAAGATCTTTACAAATTGATGTAACAATCTATGTGGTACTTACCACGACAATGAATTATCACGTATCAGTTCACATGACACATCTTATGTTTATAAATTGACGTAAGAATCTATGTGTAACAGAGAAAAACAAAATAAACAAATGAAATATAAACTTTAGGACAAAGTTTCCATCCCCAAAACTAATTATATTTCGGTCTATTAGATAGATACATGTTTTTAAAGTTTGTGAGAATTATATGTACGTTTTAAGAATACATTACAATTTAATAGACTATATTATTAAAAAAAAAAATTCAAAACCAATTTAAAAAAGAAAACTTTTATTCTAAACTTTAGCATGTGCTGTCTATTTTGGAGTAATATAACTGGGCAAAAGCAGAAGTTGGCGTGACCTACTTTCCATGTGTATGAACTAAAACGTACCTAGAGCAAAATAAGGTTGTTCGGTGTTGCCCATGAGAAAAATATATAACATTGGGTAGGGCTGCAAATGAATAAATCTGCTTGAATTCACTCGAGATCAACTCGGAAAAACTTGACTCGGACGCGGTTCTTTTAGTACATAAGCGGTTTGTTGATATAAAATTACACTTATTATTAAATGAGATATATTTGTATAATTTTTATTTTTTATTTTTTATAAGTACAATGCAACTAAACAGGGAAAACAAACATAACAGGGGCTAAGCTAAGAAAACGCCAGCCAAAAAAAAAAAAAAAAACTCAAAAGGGAGATGGATCTTTGCCACTATAAATGGGTAGTATTGGGGGGGGGGGGGTTTGAAAAGTAAGTGAAAATGTAGCTAGTATGAGATTTAGCCGCGGCCCAATAAGCCACATGATGAGCGTAGAAGTTGACATTTTTGTGAACCTTCCTTGCATTCAAAGAAGAATAAGTAAAGATGAACGAAATAGCATCCGAGATAAAATTTGCAATTTTTCAGTCTTGAGTGATATCTGAATTATGAAGTGCTGAGATAACTACTTGAGAATCTCTCTCCAAAGTGAAGTGGGGAAGATTGAGGGAGGCTGCCAGAGAAGCTGCCAGTCGAGTAGCAATAGCCTCCCCAAAGTTTGGGTTACAATTGAGACTAATTTGATAAATTGCTTTCAAAATAAATCCATTAGAGTCCCGGCAAATAACTGATTGAGCTGAAAAAGTGTCCCAAATGGCTTTGTTAAAATTAATCTTGTAATGGCCCATTGGAGAGGAACACCAGGAGAAGGGGAAATGGTGTTCCAGGCTTTGAAGTGGTCCATAGTAGTGTTTCTTATCGAGGCAACCACTTGAAAAACATCAGGGATGGGGCTACCATGGACTACCTTGTTCCTGTGAAACCAGAGCAAATTAAAAGAAACTGCAGAGAAAATTTGGAAAAAATGAGCATCATTAGGAGGGATGCCGAAGGAGCAGGAAGGAGTCAACAACTTTTTGATCCAATTAGTAAATAGGACCATGCCGTTGAATCAGTGGGCCTTGGTTCAACTTAATTAACACTTGTGAACATAATTCGTATGAATTCGGCTCGACTCATTAATTTGTTCATATATATATATAGGTTGTCTAAATATAAGTATGTATATTAGTTATTATGTAATAAATTATAATATACTATATAAATGTAAGATTGTAGTGCATAAGTATTAAAATACTTCCTATCAGGGAGACGGGGACTGTATCTTTTCCATGAGCTCAATTGTCTATAGATTAGTCATGTCACATGCATATATATACACAATAAAAATGACCAAACATTATCTGATAGGTTGAATCTCAAAAAATTTAGCATGATTATGAATTTTAATAATTCATGTATCAAACGTGTCACATGTCACACCTACGGTTTAGGAGATAGTTACCTTGAATTTTGATGTCTCCTCTCCACTAATTTCTTTTTCTTCATATTAATCAATAGATCACATCACGTACATTACTTAAATATGGGCATAAAAAAAATATCAGCATAATTTGGTTGTATGTCCCCTTTCATAATCAATTGTAATCCCAATTGAGATGATAGCTAGATACGTGCCTTTGTAATGGCAATGCAAGCATCAAATCGAAAATGTTTTGACAATACAAATTAATGTTGTGGTCCAAATTTAAACGTAACCTACCGAATTCTATTTTGTAGAGTCAAAAGTAGTTTCAATATTTAAAGAAAGAGTAATCAATGGTGTAATCTTAAGGAGGTGGATGCAAAGGTCAAAAGCTTCTTGGAGTGATGGTGGGATTTCCGGATCTCGCCTCTCACACGATGTCAAGCCATAATTTCAGGCTGCACCATGTGTTAATAATTTACTTTTACGAATTACGATGAAGAAGGCATTCAAAAAGGACGTGGAAAATTCAGCGTGAAAGTTTGACAGCTCTATAATATTGGACTAGAAATTAAAGTTTTGCATTAATATAAGGTTCTGATCAGTTGCTCTGCATCAGATGAATAAGAGTAGGTCATTTTCAACCGAATTTGAGAAAGTGGGGATTTATTTATAAGAATTAGATACAACTTTTTGAGAATGGGAATTACGGATCTAAGCATATGTTATAATCTACTTCAAAAGTATATTTTTGAACGGTTGGACTAGACAACAGGCTATCTACAAGACAAACAGAAAATACCAAGAGTGGCACTCACTTGCAGCTGTTGGAAAGCTTTCGAACTTTAAATCAATAAATTTGTTATGAGAAAAATAGAAGACAGAAGGAGTTTTGTCTTGGTGGGCGTGTAGAATTACAGCAAGGCAGGAACGGTGATGTCTAAGCAGACAGGAAACAAAAAAAAAATGGAATTTACTGGGGGACAAGGACATCGTCCAGAGACAGGTGAGAAGGGGAAGTGGGTGGTAATTTATGGAGAGTAATGGGGCATTACGCAACCAAACCTGTATATGTATTTACGTGCACTGTGTCTTACTCGCTCATTGCCAACTATAAATATATTTGGTCTGAGCTTTATCCTCTCAAGTTCGTCTCCTTGAGCTCCAGTTTTTACCCATCCATATCTTGTCAGATCAGATGGACCAACTGTTTCAGTGTTTCACCCTTCTGCACTGCCTATATTTAAATACCATTACCAAACTCACAAAATTAACTACAATTTTAATACTCTAACGCGTGGCGTAAATAACGCTTCACTAGCCCGGATTTGTGCGTAACTGTCTTTTGTTGTTTCGGTTTGCTTTCCATATTCCATGTTGAATCTGGGATTAGAATTTTTGACCGATCTAGAATTGGGTGAAACGCTTAACAGAATATGACTCATATGAGGTTGTGAAAAATAACAATATGCCTGTAATTCTTTCGTAATAAATTTCACCCATTTTTTCATTGGTATCAATATAAAATTACACATATATTTTAAAAAATTATATACAAAAAAACTAATAAAAAAAAGATTAAAAAAAAAAAAACAAACAAACATTCGTTTTTTTAACTCTTTGGCATAGGAGTAAAAGAAATATGTCCTAATATGAATTTGAATTCCCAGCCATTTGCCCATGAATCTATTCAGACATAAAATCCGAATCGGATTTCATAAACCCCAATAAAATCTATTGTAAATATTCCATCGTACTAATAAAGTACGGTTACCAGAAATGAGCATGGTTAAAGCAGCAGCGTGTCATCATATCAAGCCACCCAAGTTTCCACCCAGATCCAAAACAATGAGGGCAAACAAAAAAGGAAAATGCTACACCAAGCATCTCCCAACAAAAAAAGACGCGTTATTCCAGCCTGGCAGCATCACGGCAATTTTAATTTCTGTCCCTTTTAACTCTAGCTCAGGTCCCACACGAAACATCAAAAAATGCCAAAAGTATCCCTACCTTTACAGCTGGGCCCCCCCACTACGCTTCGTCTCTTACTCCTCTCTCTCATTCCTTCGCAATCCTTCATCCACCAAACCATGCCAAAGAAGCGCCACTTGGTCCTCCTCCTCCTTCTCATCACCGTACACTTCCCGCCGAAAGGTATAGCCGGAGGACCGCTCCCGGCTTTCAGAGAAGCAGCGGCATTTCGGAATGGACGGGGATGCCCCCCAGCGGCGAGGTCTTCCTCGCTGGACGACCGGTGGCTCATCCACATCGCGATGACGCTGGACGCGACCTACCTGCGGGGATCAGTGGCGGGGGTGTTCTCCGTGCTCCATCACGCGTCGTGCCCGGAGAACATCGTGTTCCATTTCATCGCCGCCAAGCGCGGCCACGAAGACCTCCGCCGCGTCGTCACCACGACCTTCCCGTACCTGAGCTTCCGCCTCTACCACTTCGACTCCAACCTCGTGAAGGGCATGATCTCCTACTCTATCCGGCGAGCCCTCGACCAGCCTCTCAACTACGCGCGCATCTACCTGGCCGACCTCCTGCCCTCCGCTGTCGGTCGCATCATCTACTTCGATTCCGACCTGATCGTGGTGGACGACGTGGCAAAGCTGTGGAGCATCGATCTGGGAAATCACGTGCTGGGGGCGCCCGAGTACTGCCACGCGAACTTCACGAGCTACTTCACGGGCAAGTTCTGGGCGAACCGGGCTTATGCGGCGTCACTGAAGGGGAAGAGGGCGTGCTATTTCAACACGGGGGTGATGGTGATCGATCTGAGGAAGTGGAGGGAAGGGAGGTACACGGAGAGGCTGGAGAGCTGGATGAGGGTGCAGAAGCGGTACAGGATTTACGAGCTGGGTTCGCTGCCTCCGTTCCTGTTGGTGTTCGCAGGGGACGTGGAGGGGGTGGAGCACAGGTGGAACCAGCACGGCCTCGGTGGCGACAATCTGGAGGGTCTGTGTAGGGATCTCCACCCTGGGCCGGTGAGCCTCCTGCATTGGAGTGGGAAGGGCAAGCCCTGGCTCAGGCTCGACTCTAAGCGCCCGTGTCCCTTGGACAGCCTCTGGGCCCCCTACGACCTCTTTCGCCACTCCTCGCTGCTCTCCGACAGCTAGCTACCACTTTCTCTTGGTGGCAAAATGCTCTGGGCGTTACAGTTGGAGGATTGTCGGTTTGTAAATGAGGACAGTTGACGTTGATGGTGGCAAAAAGGAATTTTTGATAATGATGAATTGATGATGATTAGCGCAGCGGTAAATATTCTTTCTTCTTCTTTCTCCTCTTATTCATCTCTGTGCCCCTGTAGAATTCTCTCTTGTCGACATGAGGTAGGAGATCAGTGGTCGCCATCGAGATGCCTTTTTTTTTCTTTTTCCTTTTTTTTTTTGGCTTTATATATATACATATATAGTGGAAGGTAATCACTAATCAGGTATCAATGTATCATGGGTGTTTCCACTTTCATGTAATGGGTTTAGTAGATTCTGGGACTTGAAAATCTTAAAAGAAATAATTATAAAAAATCACATGCAATTTGCAATATTAGATTGGATTGTCTTCTTTTTGTAGGCCAGCAACCTTATCCTAGCATGCAAATTTGATGCTAGTCAACTTAGGACAAATCGGATAATGTCTCTTCAATTGGAATCAAGACCTCTCCTACCATATACTGATTATTTTCTTTTTCTTTTTTACAAGTATACTGATTATTTTAAATTAATAAAGGAAAAATTTTTGCCTTTTTTCATTGATAGGTTTAAGATGGATGGCCTATTATTTGTAGTTAAGCTTACTTGGTAAAATCTCTAGATTTTTCTTATATAAAACTTGCTGTCACTATATCTTAGGAGGAGGTTTTGGTATAAGAGGTTGAGTGCCAGTAGGGGTGCTTTACGAGATAATCAAAAAAGGATAAAATGATGGTACGTTTACCCTTTTTTATTATTAGTAACGTTAAATATCACACCTCATCTTACCTTTATTTTAGTGGTCTTAAATTAGCCTTTGTTAATAAACAAATCAAGGGTTAATGAGTATTGCAATTTTAGTTTAGTAGAATGAGGGTGAGATAGAGGTGTAATATTTAACATTATTCTATAACTTTTATTATATTCTCCTTGCAAGCTTATGTAGCATTCCAGAAGAATGCCTTGAGGTAAATTTATTATTTAGTGACTATTGTGATAAGTGTTATTTGGATTGTCACATCAGTTTGTAAGAAACTCATAATAAAAAAAAATTCTATACATTTGACTATCAAACAGCTCTTGAATCAGTAATTGAAAAAAAATAAAAAAAAATAAAGAAGTAATTAACCATATCAATTAACAAAGCGGGATAGGTATTAGTAATACTTCAAACTTATATTACTTTAAGGATAGGGTTTTCTTCTAAACTAATTTTTTCAACTTGGTACATAAAAATAATATGTGTTCATTTTTTTAATAGCATATAAGATGCACATATTGTTTTAATAAAAGTTTTTTCAACTTTGTCCATATTATTAAAAAATATGTGTATCTCCCATGTTAAAGGAACACATTTCATTTTTATAGATTAGATTGAAAAAAAAAAAATTCAACCCAGTTTGAAAGAAAATTTTGTTCTTTGTTTTTTTTTAAAAAAAAATTCAATTTGCAGGTCATATTACAAGATAGTCCTCCCTCTCTCCTGCCCATCTTCATACGAACTTGTTTCGATCTCAAGGCCCTAACGCGGTGATAAGAAAACTTTACAGGCCAGAAGACTTGGAGGGCCATATAGTCCTCCCTCTCGCTTTCTTGCTTATCTTGATATGAACTGGATTCGATCTCAAGGCCCTAATACCATGACAAACTGGACCAATTCCTAAATAACTGTACAAACTGGATTACTTAACACTCATCCTTAAACCCTAAAAAAAAAAAAAAAAATTGCAGAAGTTGTGATCTAAATTAATGGGATCAAGATTGGCATGTAAATGATTGACCGAATTGCAGCCTGTTCGACTGTTGCATTAGAGAGGATCTCAATGGCCCACCTGCCCGAGATTTGTTTAGACACGTGGGTTTCATCAAGCTCTCTCGCAATTGCATATCTAAATTGCAGGAATTTACTGGGCTTTGGAGCAATTCACTTCCTCATTGAGATATAGTGGGCTCTAAGCAAGACAAGACAAAACAAGTGAGAAAAAAATGTTGGCCAAGCTGAGGGTCAACAAGGTTGCACAATGCCCAAAAGGCAAAGGAACGTAATTTCCATCGAAAGAAAGATAAAGTAGACCCAAAACCTTAGCCACATCAAAAGAATTTCAGCCCCATGACACGACCAATTCCTAAATATCCAATACTAGGCCCAACCCAACATGATTACATCTACGTGGCCTTTGTGGTGACTATCGCTCATCAATCCAATCGAACCATTCACCCTTTTCCCCGTTTCCCGTTGTTAATTGTTATCCAGAAAAAAAAAAATCCAATCGAACCATTTCCTTCCACAAAAATACCTGAAATAACTGTCACTGTATGGCGGACTGGTGGTCTAAATTTGAAGGAGACTCAAAATGAGATCTAATCTGTGCCACTTGTTAGCTCTTTTCCACAAAATCTAAGCTTCAGTCCGTACGGACATGGCTACTGTTGCAGCAGGAGGAGTTGGTATACGAGTGACGAAGCTCCACCCTCACAGTTCTCCGAAGCCCACGGCCCCATTTCTTGGCAAGAAACTCAGAATCAAACCCAGTACAAGAATCACCGTCTCAAACCCAAAACAGTTCCTAGTTTTCGCCTCACAGGGCGAACTGATTATCGATGCTGTTCGTGACCTCTTTGTAGGCGTGGGAGTGGGGCTGCCATGCACTGTCATGGAGTGCGGTGACATGATATACAGAAGCACTCTTCCTAAGTCGAGTGGCTTGACAATTACGGCACCTGGTGCGCTTTTGGCTATGGGAGCTCTGTCTTACCTCTGGGCCACACCTGGTGTGGCCCCTGGGTTCTTTGACATGTTTGTTCTTGCTTTTGTTGAGAGGCTATTCAGACCCATTTACAAGAAGGTCAGTGAATTGTGACTGATTTTGCATCTTGTACTGTATTTTGTGCTAATTGTCGTATATGTGCTGAATTGTATTGAGTTTGTGTGGCAGGATGATTTTGTGCTGGGGAAGAAGTTGGGGGAGGGGGCTTTTGGTGTGGTTTATAGAGTTTCATTGAAAAAGAAGCCTTCATCCAAGGTACGTATTATGTGTTTGATGTAATCCTCTGTGAAAATTTTTGGTTTAGCTTCTCCTTTTGTTGAACTTTCCCTTCTGAATTAATTTTAATTGCATAGGTAAATCTTGATTGATTGTGAAATATTGACCCTATAATATAGTTGTATCAGTTTTCTTGGTCTAAAAACAGTAAGAAAATAATGTGATCGGTGGTGACAAGTTACCTTCTAATTCCTTAAAATTTGTCATGGACTTCAACATAGTGTATCTATTGATGGATTTTGTTGTTGCTAGAAGGAAGGTGACTTGGTCTTGAAAAAAGCTACTGAATATGGTGCCGTGGAAATTTGGATGAATGAGCGTGCTCGGAGAGCTTGTGCAAATAGCTGTGCTGATTTTGTGTATGGCTTTGTTGAGGTGTTCCTCTATTCTGACTACTACTACCACCATAAGAATTAAGGGTATCATCAGCTTTAGAAATTAAAAAGATATACTTTGGAAGCTCATAATACTGTGAAAAATGTCCTCTTTTCCCCATCTTGTGATTAACACTGTTATCATGAAATTGGTTCCAGACTTCTTCAAAAAAAGGAGCTGAGTATTGGCTTATATGGCGATTTGAAGGGGAGAACACACTTACGGATTTGATGCAGAGTAAAGAGTTCCCCTACAATGTTGGTACTTTCTCTCATCAGCCTTTTCATATTGTATATGATGACTTTATATCGAACTTACCATGGTAAGTTTGAATATTTGTGGTTTCTATGTTACGAAATATTGATCTTATTTTGATCTTTAAATCCCCCCTTCCCCCACCTTCACCCTCTCTTGTGATGCAAGGAGGTGGGGTTTATACAGACAATGTCACCTGTTAAAAAAAATTGACGCCAAACAAAAAGCTTGAGAGGGCTAGATCTTGTTCTGGTTAGACCTATACCCTTGAATACATAAGGGACTCCTTTAATCCACATGTAAGATATGGAGGAATTTGGGTGATGGAACAAACTTTTATTGATAAATGACTAACAATTTTCGTTTTACACGAGAGACCAATATAAAGGCTCAAGAAAATTTATTATCCGAGTAAAAAATTCCTAAATTATCCTAATTAATATATTACCAAGAAATGTCCTAATTTGACTGGGAAAGCACGGAAGATAATTAAAAAAAGAATAAAACCCTCTTAAAATCTGAAAAATACAGAAATATCACGACTTAGCTGACGATTAAAATTGACCCCCATATTCGTGTGGCATCAAGAATATACTAACACATCATTTTCAATATCCACTCAGTGAGCAACAAAGTTTACAATTCTTGTTATGCTTGCAGTATTACAATTGGATAGTTTTAAGATCTATATATTCTTATATATCCATTCCAAAATGCTTTAATGATTAATTGGGCTAATATTTAGTTGTTTCTGAGTTTAATGCCTTTAAGGTAATTCTTCGTTCAGTTTAGCTTAGCGATGGTAAAAATGTCAGGTAGAAACAATGATTCTTGGAGAGGTCCAGGCCTTGCCTAAGGGTTTGGAAAGGGAGGACAGAATCATTCAAACAATCATGAGACAGCTCTTATTTGCATTGGATGGGCTTCACTCGACAGGGATTGTGCATAGGGATATCAAGCCACAGAATATTATTTTTTCTGAAGGTAATTTTTGGAAGCTGTAGTTTGAAATTAGCCAATAAAAGTTTGGAAATGTTTGAGAAATATCAGGTTCAATAATTTCGTCTTACCATTAAAACTTGAACAGGTTCTCGTTCGTTCAAGATAATTGATCTAGGAGCTGCAGCTGATTTGCGAGTGGGCATCAACTATATTCCAAAGGAGTTTCTTTTGGATCCAAGGTATCTTTGTTCCTGTAACTTTGGCACTTTATTGACATCTGAATAAAGAAAGATGTAATCCGCTACATGTTTTATCCACCATGACCTTATCAGTAATTTTCATCCCGTAGGGAGTATGGCTTATGAGCTGAATAGTTGAATCACCAATTTTCCATTTTCTTTTTTGATGCATAGTTTGGTCGTTGCTAGAACTTGCCATGAAAAAGAGGTCATTTATTGTAGTGCGCAGCACTTTCAATTGAAAGATTGTACTTCCATAATTTCATTTGCAAAGACTCTGGAAATCTTCAAAAGAAATACATAAAAGATGTCATTTATTGTAATGTAAAATTCCCTTTTATAATTAAAGAGGCATGAAGGAGAACAGATTGACTCTGTTAATTTCTGTCAAAAACATGAAACAATGGGCTTATTCCATATAACTGGTATTTCCAAATTCACTAATGATATGGAGTTAGAATATTCTCACCAGTTGTGCACCTCAACTCTGAGAATTATTAAATGCTGGTAGAGGTGACTCAGTTGAGCAGCTTGAGAAACAAATGAAGTATACGGGTTAATTTTCTGATCTGTTAATGTTTTTGAGGAACCAAAATATGAACATTTTCCTTGTGAAATTCTGGATTTAGACCATCAAGTTATCATAAACGAACCTCCTCGTTTGCTTCAACCTAGAACTATGGTTGCTGTAGGATTTTCTGTGGTTTGAAAGAGAAGAATTAACTAGGAGAAGGTTTGGATCTGTTTAGGCTCAAGAACAATATTAAACCTCTCCAAAACAATTGAAATATTGTCTCTCTAGGTCTATGGAAGTTGTGGTATGTGAGGCTTATATAAAGAGGGAGGAAATCAAGGTTTTAGGTCAAAGTCGGTCGAGTTTAAAACAACTAGCAACGGTTCTCAGTCAACCAAGGCATAAGCCCGGTCAATTGAGCACATAGGGTTTCACTATTTAATAGCACACTACACTACCTCGGTCTACTGAGGGATCGACTAACCCTCGCGGGTTTTACTACTAGAGCGTTGTGCATCAAGCATTGACTGAGCCTCTTGGGATTTAATATGGAACTTGTTGTATTTGCTTGATCGATTGAGCATAGACCGAGGGATCGACCGAATCCTTCTCAACTTCAATTTTTGATGCCTCTTCAACTGCATTTCAATCCTGACTCAACCCTAAACCTAATGCTTACAACAATACATCTTTTCATATTAAATTTGGCAACACTAAAAACCTAACACCTTGTATATAGTTGCCATCAATTAGGTTGTATAACGCTTGAAAAAAACTTCAAACCTCATCGTCCAGAATTATTTACTGATGTTTGTCCTGCTGTCTTTTTTTATTTTATTTTAAGGTAGTGACAGTTTTTGGTTCTTTCCTTTTCAGATATGCTGCACCAGAGCAATACATCATGAGTACACAAACTCCATCTGCACCTTCAGCTCCAGTGGCAACTGCACTTTCCCCAGTCCTATGGCAGGTGCATACAAACTCTGAACCATTCCAGAGTAATTACCACATTGCGAGCTTCCTTTCTTAGAGAATTGAGCTGATTTTTTTGGTTCTGATTTTACGTCCTTGAACAGATGAATCTGCCTGATAGATTTGATATCTACAGTGCTGGTCTCATATTCCTGCAAATGGTGAGTGACAAATACTGCTGATATTCCTGGACTTATTTATTGACTTCATAACATAATAGATTTCATGAACACTTCAAATAGGGTTGGTATATTGACTATACCAGTCAAAACCAGACCGAGTCTGGTTTTGAGGGGCATTGTCAGCTGGCCCATTTTAGGAGCAGTTTGCATAATCAATGCTTTGTAAAAGGATAAGCAGAGCCTAGGGCAATTGGGGTTTGTGACACTAAGGAATACCATCTCCTAGACACAGGGATTTAAGTTTGCCTTCACCCTATACTTTTGAAATAGCAGCACATGTTCACCGTATTTGGAAAAGTTATATATCCAGTCTCCAGATGTAGTATCTAGTAACAATAACATGTGGCTAATTTCATCTACTATACTCTTTATGCAATATTTAGCATAGTCAACTCTTAACAGTTTTCTTCTTATAGGCATTCCCAGCATTACGCAATGACAATGGCCTCATACAATTCAATCGTCAGTTAAAGAGATGTGACTATGACTTGGTTGCATGGAGGAAAAGTGTAGAGCCTCGTGCTAGTGCTGAACTGCGGAGGGGATTTCAGTTGTTGGATTTAGATGGTGGGATCGGATGGGAACTTCTGACTTCAATGGTTCGATATAAAGCACGACAAAGAACCAGTGCAAAAGCGGCTTTAGCTCATCCCTACTTTGATAGGGAAGGGCTATTGGCTTTGTCCTTCATGCAGAAGCTGAGGCTGCAATTTTTTCGTGCAACACAGCAAGATTATGGAGAAGCTGCCAAGTGGGTGATCGGGCTAATGGCAAAATCAGGGACCAAGAAGGATGGTGGCTTCACAGAAGCTCAGCTTCAGGAGCTCAGAGTCTGTACCTAAATTATATTCCAAGTAGGAACTATTAAATTGAAGATATACTATGGTATAACACTAACTGTATTCTATTGTGCAGGAAATTGAGCCCAAGAAGAAGGCAAGTCCACAAAGGAATGCTCTTGCTTCAGCTCTTCGGCTCCAGAGGAAGATTATAAGAACATTGAATGAGAGCATGGATGAGCTTAACCAACGTAGGAAGAGCCTATGGTGGAGCAGATGGATCCCCAGAGAGGAATGAAGTTTGTGAATACATAATACTTTTTTCTTTTTCTTTTTTTGTTCTTTTTTTGTACATCCGATTATCAACCATCTTGGTGGAATAGAATTATGTTTTACAATGAAAGAAATTAGCTGGAATCCTCACACGTCTGAGCACCTGCATGGATTACATGCAATTCTGCTGAACGTTATTTAATGAACTGAAGCTGCAATGAAGCATGCTATGTCTCTTACATTAGTCGAGAAAAAAATACAAATCAAACCTGTTCCACATTCCTTGATGTTCCCACTGTCGGCTATATATATATAATAACCTTTTCAAATCATACTCGTTGCCTTCAAAAACAAGAAAGTGCGCTTCTGAAGCTTTTCTTATTGTTCTATTTTTCCTTTTCTTTGGAGAAGTAATTAAGTGCATCAAAGTTTGCTCTTTATGGGATGATGATTTACTTGAAAATAGTAATTACACTGATGGATCTTTTCCTACAAGCTGCAGCTAAAGAGGATAATAATAAAGATAACTTGAATTTTGATTGCCTGCCGACAAGGATTATAATGCATGTCACCAAATGATCAAAATTTATTAACGTTTGGCGAAATTTGGTGGCGAAGATCTGAAAGGCAACTTGGAGTTTCATGTTGTGAAAGTATACATTTCTTATTTCCTATCAGTTTAAATTTTTAGAATAACCAATAATTTAACATGATATCAATGAAGAAATTATGAATTCGAATCCCGACTCTACATCACGTGATTTTAGGATAACTGATGACTTACTTAACACACAACAATGACATTGCGGGCTATATATATATATAGTCAACGAGCATTACAGAGATGGAAATGTGCTAATATTTGTTCGTACAAGTGATGAAGCTGTAATTGACTCATAATCCCACGACTGCGGATAATACAAGATACCTGTTAAGCAAAGGCAAAGGCTGTCAAAGTATGTATGATAATTGATACGATCATACGTACAACACATGCAACAAGACAACTGTAATTTCCAATCAGAATCGTACAATCCTTTGGTGTTTCCACATGGAGAATCTCTGATCAATTCAAGTCATACATGCTAACAAGGAAAAGATAATATATACGTTAAGGGAAAGTGGTGGAAGCATTACACGTGGGGAACGAAGTTCCTCGGTAAACAGGAGCCAACAAAAAGTATGGTGGAATTGTTGATAAACTATGTGATTCAAAGCTTAGAGATGAGATTTAAATAGCATTATGTATTGAGTTTATCACAGGCAATGGCATTGTAAATCACGAGACCTTCACGTGCAACTCTGACCTCCTTGTTCTGTACAATTTTTTTTTTTTTTTTTTTTTAAAAAAAAAGAAAAGTACAACGGGGCCATTTTTTATAAGTATAAACAGTACAATAAACCCAGCATGCTAAAGCTGGGGACACTTCGATTAAAGTGTATTTCGTAGATTAGTTTTATCACCATTGTCTCTAATCTAGTTGGGTTCCCAAAGCTTTGGGTGTCTCACACTATTAAACATATATTATTCTATGCACGAGGAGTTTAATCTACTAATTAAATGAGTAGGGTTGGGTTAGAATTGATCTATATAATTTTATATTTGTATCTCAATATAACTTAAACTCAACATGCGAACATGAATTGTCACCCTTACTTGCGACGTCAGTTACTAAAACATGATCTATCACATAAATTTGTAAAAAATTATAATAAAGACTAATAAACGAAGCATTTTCTGTCGTACAAGTATCCCTCTAAGTGTGCCATTTGATTGTTTAGTCAACTTAATCATATGTTAAAGACGCAATTCTATTAGGAAAAAAAAAAAAAGACTCAATTCTGACAGACTGAAGCATCATCAAATAAGCCCAGGGATTTCAAAGATCATTTTAAGAAAGCAATCCTACAATCCAAATCTATAAGACAACTAAGATCATATGTGCATGTAAGTTAAGAAACACTACATATAGCATCTTCAAATCCTGTCTAGTGTCTACTGTTCAGGAAAAAACAAATGGAAGAGCAAATGCTGTTTGACAGCTTAAACTTGCTCAAAGAGAGCATAGAAAACAGATTAATTGTTTATTAGAATGAGGATTCATGGAAGATGGTGTCCTGATCAGTGAAACGGGTGGAACACGAGACGAAGCAAGTGGGTGTTTGCTTTGATTTTGGTTAAGTATAATTTGACCGTATATAATTTAATCAATCACTTAGATGGGTTTTGAGCTCTTATATTAAATTTTTTAGGCTTGTTATTTTAAGACAATTATAATTTATTTAGTCATATTATAATATCTATTCTTGTATAATTGTGGAATCTTGGTCATAACCTAGAAATTTCACTTGCTTAGCTTTTCATTATTTTTGTCCAAAAGAGTAATTCTACATACCATACAAACATCTCACAAAGTTGATGTAACAAGGTTTAGTAATAGTCCTTAGATTAGTTATTATTAAATAAAAAAAAATCTAATGATTATTAAACATTGTCACATCAATTTTATAAAATATTTGTGAGATATTTGAGTGGTATATAGGATTACACATCCACTAATTAAACATGTGGTTTGAACAAACAAGAACAGAGTTTTCTTTTAAAATGAATCGGAAGAAATTACTCAAACCTAATTTATTAAATTGACATATGTTCTTAGAATATGTAATTCTTATATATATATGTTAGTTTAATAGATTAAGTTAAAGAAATTTTTTTCAATCCAATCTAAAAAAAACTTTGTTCTAGACCAACTCGTATCTAGTTAAAAAAAGGTAGTGATGTATCTTTCTATCTTTTTTTTTTTTTAATCTTTATATCTTTTTCATCGACTAACATATCCAGCCAAAACATCTAAATCTTACTGTCATTAGTAAGAGGTTTATCCCGCCACAACTATATTTCTTATGTAATCACCTAGAATACGCTATAATATCCGGAACATGGTTTTTGGATAGCCTTAACAAATTTAATCAATGAAACGACAATTTGTAAGTTGAAAATTGTGTCCTACAATATTAATGGTTTCTATCACAGTCTGGATCAATATAATAGTAAATATATATCCACATCATTTAAGATTTTTAAATGTCATTGCTTCGTGTTTACTGTTGGATACAATAAAATAAAATCTTGATGGTAAAATGACTCTTCTCTCTATTTCATTTTAGAATTCTTACTATTTGAAAATGATTAACATCATTCTTATGTTGCTATCAAGTAATTCTAGATACTATAATATTATTTCACTCTAATTTAAATAGATCCAACAATAATTTCAAAGAGAATTAACCTAAGAAAACACTATAAAAAGAAAATGTTACTGATTCAAAAATTGATTGACACTCTCATCTCATCCTATAGAAATATTTGAAGGGATAAACTAAAAAAATTGACTACCTTAATGAATAATATATTAATGGCCGACCCATTATGCTGGTGGGTAATGGGTACACAAAGTTAGGGTATGGAGTGTGACATAGCAAAGAGAGGGAGGGCATGTTGGGAATGTTTTGTCCTTTTCCTTGGCGTTGGCCGTTGGGGTATGGATTCCCAAGTGGGGGGGTTGGGGCCCCCATTGGCGTTGTCTGGTGGGTTTGGGGGCACTGCACGCCCTTTCATGCCCCATCGTTGCCTCTTTACTCGACCAACGTGAGCCAACACCACCTCCTCCACCCCTATATATAAACCCTCCCTCCCCTTCCACTTTCACACCACATATTGCACACTCACAAAAACAAAACAGAAAAGAAAGAAGAAAATCTAGCTAAGAGATCGATGAAGATGAGCAGCGCCACCATGGGAGGCCCCAAGAGAAGGCTGTCAACCAGAGGGCTTGGAGGGGTCCTCAGAGAGCAGAGGGCTCGCCTCTACATAATAAGGAGATGTGTTGTCATGCTCCTTTGTTGGCATGATTGACCCACTCTGCAGGGCAACAAGGATGAGAGAGCTTCTTCTAATCTTTTTCTTTTTCCTTTCATGGTGGAGTGTAAATAGCAGCGGAGCTTAGCAAATTTTGTATCAGTTTGGCCTTAAATGCTAGATGTACATCGATCGGATAGCATGAAATTATTACTCAAATTTTGTCATCTTCTTTTTATTCTTTTCACTCTTCTTCGTCTAATCATGTTTAGTAGATTAAGCCAATCATCAGATTCATCCCTAAAGCAATTCCCTCAAAGCTCAAAGCTCAAAGCAACTTCGTAATTTGTTGATCAAGTGTTCAGATTCACAAATAACAAAAACGGGGTTCGATTAAGAGTAATCAATCATAGAATGATCTTATCAATCATTAGTCAAAACATCTTGAAACCGCAAATCCAACTGCTTGAGTTTTTACTCTAGTATTGCAAAAGTTAAGGATTGATATTAGCTAGCTTGTCTAATGCCAATAGATAAATCAATTTTCTGTTTAAAACTGAGAAGTTTATATGACTGGTTTTCACACAAAACAAATATATAGGAACACCAGATTTGTGTCCGCAGAGTTGCTACAGTTTTTCATTACCATAAAAAGATGATAAAATACAGAAGAAATTAATAAGCCGCTCTGTTCAACTGTCACTAAGGCTCAGGCCCTCAGGGGCTTTACCTACAGAGACCTCTCACCAGCTCCATAAAGAAATCAGGCTCCACATAACCTACTAACATTTTTTTTTTTTTTTTTTTTTTTAAAAAAAAAGGAAAGTTAGAAGAAAAGCTTTCTGTTAATTGACCATAACCGTTTATAATTTGGAAAATTAGGAAAAGTGATGTAGGCCCATTAATCATTTGAAGTGAAGATAGGATGTGCTAACTGTACAAATCATACTGCTCCATCAAACAGTTTGTTTACCCATTAATCATTTGAAGTGAAGATAGGATGTGCTAATTGTACTATTCATACTGCTCAATCTAGCCCATATCTAGGAACTGTTTGGAGAGGACATGTCCAAAAAGCGCTTACACAAGATAAATTGTGCATTTATATTATAAATAATACAGTTTGACGTTGTCTTCTAAGTCCCGCTTAAACGACAAAATTCCATCTAAAAGTGAGCATCATATATGGGCTTTTTTAACATCTTTTTCATTTGTTTAAGAAAAATGTTTAAGCACTCTCATTTTACTCTTACTTTTTATACTCCCTAACGACCGTGCCACATTAGGGACCTCAAAAAAATTACTAACATGGTAGTGCAACGTGACATTACCCATCAACAATAAAAAATAAATAAATAAAATTGTCATGGATGGCCGACTACTTATTGTGGGTGGTCGGTCACCTCAACTGAATTTTAAGGGTGGTCACATTAACCCTTAATAAGCCATCAAAAATTGTCATAACTACTCCCGACATGGGATCTGATGATCCTGACCACTCCGCATGATAGTTGGGAGTGACACCGATTAGGAGATGAAAATAGTGGTGGTCGATTATCTCAACCGAAACCTCTAGAAGTTGTTGCATTCACTCCTAATACGTCATCGAGGCCTTGAGGGCATAGGCGAAACTAGAATATTTAGTGTGGGGGATGAACTTATATAAATATATAAGCACATAAATACATATAGTCTCTTTATATGTGTGTTTGTGTGAATTAATATAAAATAAAAGTAGAAAAGTCTTAACAAATAAAAAAAAATAGATATTTCCATCATATTCCATACTTTTGCTTCAAAAATACATAAAAATAAATAAATAAATGCAAGGAAAAATGAGACTATTGTAATATATGGCCTTAATCTATAGACTATTGCATGTAATCCTTTTGCCTGTGAAACATATGGAACTAAAAGCGTGTATTCATGCTGGAAGAATAGCAAAACTATGAGAAAAAATTTAGAAGGGGAACGAAAATATTATTTTGGGGGGTTAATTTATAAAATATTTATATTTTAGAGAAAATTTAAAAAAATTTGGAGGGGACAAATCCAATAGGTAATTATGCCCCTGCTTGAGGATGGTCGCGACCACTTTTCAATGTTGGATTTGGTGGTCCCAACCTGCATAATGGTTGAAGATGGTACCAGTCCCTCCATCTCAATAGGTAATTCCGTCCCTGCTTGAGGGTGGTTGCGACCACTTTTCAATGTTAAATTTGGTGGTCCCAACCTGCATAATGGTTGAAGATGGTACCGCCGGCTAGGAGATGGAGGAACAAATTTTTTTGTTGAATAGAAAAATGGAAGTGAGTAACAAGTACATTGCTCTAAAATTGCTCCCTGTTTGGTTGGTTTGTAGTTCTTTTATCTGTTGTACTTACAAAAAAAAAAAAAAAATTGAAGTTGTAATAAACTCGGACCTTGTCCAGTCAAAAACAAGGACCGTTGGCCAATCACTATCATAACCTTATCTTCGATCTTCTTGTCTTCAATCAAACAACATTAGCCAGTTTTAAATCGTAGTTAACGCAAGGCATTGTCTTTGGATGTGCGTGGGGACAACTTGCGGACGTTTAGTGGTCAAAGCTCTGTTTGTGGGCCGGCTGAATTATTGCCTCCCGACCCACATTCACGTGTGCCACGTGTATGGTGAGACCTTTTGGTTGTGGGCCTACATCCAATAGTCTACTGTATACCCTTTTGTTTGTCCAGCCCTTTTGGCATGCACAGAAGAGAAATCAAGGAAAAAGATAGAGAGTGGCATAGAGGAAATAGCATGTACTATTTGGTTTTTCAATTCATTTAATTTATTATTAAAAATATGCATAATTCTTTACTATATTTTATTTTAAAAAATACATGTAAAATTTTTTTAAAAAAAATACATATATTTTAAACACGTACAAATTTAATAAATTAAATTAAAACAACCGCCTAATTTGAAGGAAAATGACTAAAATAGTAACAGAGGCTTAAACCTGCTCAGTTACAGTACAAAAGTGACACATAGAGGTGCAGTATGTGTGTGGCTGACACGTTCCAAAAAATTTGACAAGCTCTTCAAGGGGTCCCTTCTGATTGTTTTCAGTACTCCTGCGAGAGCAGCTAAAATTAAAATCGGATGGGTCAGATTGTCAGGTGTATAGAGGCTGAACATGGAACATCCAGACGACCGCGTTTCGTTTTTTTATATGAAAAATTAAAGAACAAATTTTTTTATAAAAAAATATTTGTCTTTTAAACTGATATTTATTCTTAGACTATGTGACTTTTAGGTCTATTTTTAATAGAATTAACATAAGATATAATTCTCATATTTATTTTTAAATTAAATTTTAAAAAAATTCCAACTAATTTGGAATAAAATTGGTCATGAGGACTTAAGATATTATGTGGTTGGCCATATAGGAGAGTGCCACCTCGCCTCTCGCTCTTAAAGCTGCAGGGAGAGTGAGTGAAAAGGAGAGAGAGGACGTGAATGGTCAAAATGGCAGCCTTATCGTGCCCACGTGCGCCTCCTAATCCTCAACCCCACCACATACGGATTCTTTTTTCTAATCAGTTAATACCGGTCCCACGCCGGCCCCCCACATGGCACATCCTCTTCATCATGTTTATGCCCTCCAATAATGTACAACATGGATGATGGAGGCTTGTTAATCGGCGATTATTTTAAGGATAGAATTTTTTTACAAGTAAGTTTGAAAGAAATTCTTATAAATTGGCTTTTAAAAATGACATATGTCTTTAACATATGAGAAATACATAATTTTTTTAGTAACATGTGCTTCTCATATAATTTTTTAAAAGCATTAATAATAAAACATGTAAAATTTAATAGCATTAATAATAAAATATGTGTTTCTCACACTTAAAGGACACATGTCACTTTTACATTTTATAAGCTAGTTTGTTGAAATTCCCTACAAACTGGTTTGTAAGAAATTTTCGTTTTTATTTTAAAACTACTAACCGCCTAAGGCATAACAGGTAGTTACGAAAATTCAATAATTGTTGAAGACGGTTACAATCAACAGTTAGAGACAATAACCGCTTGTACACTTTTACTCCACATTGCAATTGGGTTGGGAAGACCTAACATAAAGTATGTACTTTCAAACACAACATGCATGTACAACAATAAGGCTATATTTGGTACGCGGACTATTTTAAAAAATAGCCATTATTAAGAATGAAATGAGTAGAGTGAATTAGCTTTGGAATAACTATTCCAATGACCATGATGGAATGACTATTCCTTCAATTGAAGGAATAGTCATTCCTCTTAAGTTAAAAAGAATGGTTATTCTATCAATTAAAGGAATAATTATTCATTCATGACCATCCGAATGACTATTTCAAGGTTAATGTATTACACTCATTCCATACTTGATAAAGGCTATCCATGGAATAGTCAATCCGTGTACCAAACATGTTCTAAGAAGTAATTCTATTTAATAGACTATAATATGATTGATATATAATTAGAATGATGTGATACTAAAATTCAATTTTTAAATCACGCTTGTAAAAAAAACTAATGACTAATTTTCACTGTCACATCATCCTAGTTGTATAGTAGTCGTATAACAGTCTATTTAATAGAATTACTCTTATAAAATTCTAAAATTATAATTTTTCTACAACTTATTAACATGTGTTGGCGTGTGAGAGGGTAAAAAAAAAATTTAGTTTCAATCACAGGCTAAGTTGTAAAAAAAAATTTAGTGTAGCATTACTTATTCGTATACAACCTAAGAATAACTACATAACATGTATTCTTAGAAGATAGTCCGAGATGTGGACATTAGATAGTTGGAAGTTGAAAGGTTAGGTAGCCACAATCATCGCTGTCCTTAGGTAGCGGATGGCGGCAGATGGTAGTGAACAATGGTGGACGCAGACAATTGGTGGGGGATGGTAGTGACTAGTGGCAGACGACCGCTATTGGTTGCGGTGGTGGCTAGCAATAGTGGCGTTTATGGTATCGGAGCAAATGGAGAAAGTGGAAATCATAATTGCCATCTTCAATTGCATTTTAGTTGGAGCCAAACTGGCCAGGGTGTTGAGGCCCTTTCTGTCTGTTATTTAGCTATTATCATGGCATGGAAGAAAATAGACCGTGGCCCAGTACGGTGCCGTTGCAATTGCTTATACACCAAGGGGATGCCCTACACTTAGTAGCAGCAGGGTACTCTCCTACAATACAACATGCTGCCAGGCTGCCAACCAAGGCCCGATTTCCTGGTTACCAGGACAGGTCTTCATCTTGGTTCCCCCACAAGCAATCATACTGCACACGAACAAAGACACCAAGCACTCGGGGCCTCTTTTTGACTAATTCCTATGCCTAGGTACACTGTCCTCTTGAGCCATTTTCAAGCCAACCTGTGCTGCTCTCATTGACTCATGCAATCAATATGCAAATGTCCTCTTCACTGTCGGCAGCATCAATTCTTCCAATAACAACAAAGGTCCACACAGTATTCAACTTTATTCAGTTCTATCCTAGAACACAACGTTGCATCTATTAAAGCACAGACGAGGGAAATGGTTGGACTAACTTGAACCAAAATGCTCAATCAACCTACCAAAAATATCTAGAGTAGTCTTATGCAAGTATACTAAAATATTGGGGTGGCATTTTGTGTTTATGTGTCGAGTTTAAGTCGGATAAAAGCATGAGTATAAGACTATATAAGTTAACCTTAATACGACTTAATTAAACAAGTTAGATCCTTCAATTATAGCCCACTAATTTCATATTAGATTTGTATCGAACTCGTAGGTCATGTCAAAAATTTCCAGCCTTAATGTCGAGTTCAGATTATATCAAAATATAAATATAAAACTATACAAGTCAACTCTAAATTCTCTAACCCAACCCACTTAATTAAATGAGTCAACCCCTTCAACCCTAGCCTCCCAAGAAAAAAAAAATCAAGTCTTGTACAAGTATGCTAAAACGCAGTTCCAGAGTATACTAAAACACAGTCCCAGAGTAAACAAGTCTTTGCAGCCAATAATGGCAGATTAACATATGTTTGAAAACTTCTACCATCAAGCCTGGGAGCATATTCTGAGAAATGAGAATAAAAACATTGAGCCATAGTAACTTTACAAGAACAATAAAAGAGAAGAAATAGACCATACCATTGATCTAATTTCAAACGTAGGTATAATTACACGAGTTATATAAACAGTTACTTTGCTGCGATAAATTACAATTCAAGTTGCCCAGCAAAAGATTATACTTTGCCTATATAAATAATACAGTTCAACTTCTCCAGCAAAAAATTATACTTCAAACATAGGCAAAGTCTACACAAAAAGTGGCCACAAAAATACAAGAAGATCGAAAATGTCAAACCATACTTAGTCAATCATCTTGCTCCCACCCCATGCTTGAAAACTTTCCTGCGATCCAAAATCCTACAAAACCATTTGAGAAAAACATGTAATCAATTCCAAGAACAAAAAGAAAGGAACAAAAAAAAAAAAAAAAGACCAAAGGATGTTTAGAGGCAACATCAAAATTCTATTATTTTAAAATAAAGCAGACAAAATGGCAGAGAAGACAGCATACGAGCTGGCTCAGTCTGAATTCTGGAGGTGTATCAAGTTCTATGTTAGCTGGATCAAGGACAAGATTTTGGCACTCCTCTAGATCCTTCTTTAAATGCTCAGCTCCTAATTGAGCATAATCAGAAAGAGAAGGTCTGCCCATCCCTGCTCCATCATTCCCATTTCCATTCCTATTTGGAGACTGGCTCTGAAGAAGATCAGCGCACAAAGACAGCCCTTCCACAAGTTGTTGAGAATCCAAAAGATTCTGTGACTCACTGTCCCACCATTTTGGATCTTCCTCGGCACGAACATCATTATTATTATCCATCACTTCATCAGCATGAGCATGATTTTCTGCCTTGGATTCATCATCACCATAATTAGGCCTTTCGTGTTCAGGTACAACCTCATTTTCTATACCTTCAATCTCAGGATGCTTAAGTAAAAAAACAAAGATGGGAAACAAAATAAATATCAGTATCTTGTCTTACATAACATAAGCACTAGTATCAAAATGTAAAAGGAATATATTAGCAAATAACTTATTTCTTGAAAATTTGCAGTTATCAGTCGGAGCAGGCTACATCTCAATTCTTCCTGAAAAAATACTATCTATCACGAGTCCAAAAGTACATCTAAATATGGTATCCTCTCATTGGCAATTAAATGACTTGTGAAACACTTGCAGAAAATAAGACGGGGTGGGGGCGGGGGGAGAGAGAAAGAGAGAGGTTCTACCTGAGCAATAGCAACTGCACAAGTATCAGTAACATCCTGTCCAAGGTCAAAGTCTGAATGACACCTATCAGTACGAGGAGGGTCAGGAGTCACTGACTTGGGAGTGACCGGATCCACTTTTCCAATCATTGAATCAATATTTTCAGGGAAATCTTGGTCCCCTTTATCACCCTGCTTGACTTGCTGCTGCTGCTGGTAAAATATTTTAGAGATAACATACTCCCCATCCTTTTCATCCTCCTCAGTTCCTAGGTGATATTGATGCATAACCCAATTAGTTTTCTCAGCTTTTCCTCCTCTGACCATGGTCATATACAAAACCATTATTTTCTTGCACCCTTTTTGAACCCCATCCAAGATCACCGGTTTGGTCCGACCGGTCTTGTGCCAGCGGACATCACCAAAATCATCACCATGTATCTTTCTACGCTTACGAGTTCCCGTATTGTAAGCCTTGATAGCTCTATGAAAAAAGTGACATGCACCTCCATCTTGCTTGACACCTTAAATTATTCACAAATCAAAATTAAAATAATTAATGACAATTAAGCAAAAAACAAAGAACAACTCATCACACCAACCTGGTAAATTCTGCGGATGTGTATAGCAGATTCCATCATCTTCTTCAACAGTTGGGATAAACTCATCAATAAAAGGATGAGGTTTAAAATCCCCTACTCCAATTTTTGCAAGTAAGTGCCAAATAATCTCTTGATCAGATGGATCAAACTTCACACCTCTAGGTAGTCCTGGCCACTCTTGAGCAACCTAAAAACAGACAGGATTTAAATACTATGAATATTTACAGGTGCTATAGTTTTTCTTATGATTAGAAAAATTAAGCAACATTATCCAATTCCTTTGACAAAAAGTGCAGGACAAGTTGCACAACATTTTTTTTTTGGGTACTTGGAGCTCACAAAAACCTTGAGATTTGGGCTGAGATGATCAACATCTCAAAATGCAGAACCTTTTGCAACCCCAATTTACAAAATGTACTTCGTATATCCTAAAAAAACCAGTGATAAGTTGCGGAGAGATGTGAGCCCATCATATTCAAAACAGAATATGTAAAAATTCAAAGACTTAATGATACAACCTGAGGTCAATACCCTGCCAGTTCAGAAACAATTGTTGAGGATAACACAACCCTAACTCAGTGAAGTTCAGGTTGGAGCCACCAAGTTGCAAACCCATTGTGACTCGTTGATAGAGTGTCTCATAAGGTGAGATGCACTGTTGCATCTCACCTTTTGATACACACTATCACCAATCAACGAATTCAAAATGGTGGAAAATTGCCAGTTCTATTTGTTCATAAAACTAGAAATTTCTCATATAAAAGCAGTAGTAGGAGGCCACAGGCACCATACAACTCAGTCAAACTCGCAGAAGCAGAAGGGAAAGAATATAATTTTGTAACATAGACATGGAACAAATCTTGCAACTTCTATCAACTAGCCATGGGCAAAAGGTCGATGTTAATCCAAATTAGTTAAGCTATGAGCATACGAGTAGAAGTATGCACTGAAAAAAACCCACTTGAGCTCTGTTCTACCAGTATACATTTTTGAAATTACAGTATAAACATCTGTCTAGAGTCCCTTCAAGGCAAGAAACCTGAAAAAGAATCTGTCATCACTAATGGTGATTGTCTTATACAAATTTAAAACCATGTTCTACACTACAACATGTGGTATAGGACACACAACCATGAAAAACAGAAGTGATTTTCTTTTTGTTACGAACCTAAATATTAAATCTGTAACGAGATCATTTGGGTAGGTTCTTAAAGAGAACTTGGACCTCACAACGCAACTGCTGATTTGATAAATAATTCTCTGCCCATACTTTATTCCAACACTGCACTTAAATAGAGGTTACAACACTGACTTAGACTAGGATTAGGACTTATAGTCCCACTTGGACTTGGACTCTTACATAACTGGGAAAAGGACTTATAGTCCCACTCTAGGACTCTTACATAAAGATAAAGACTAACACAATACTGCTCCCAGTAATCTGATAGAGGTAGGCAGAGATATACTTATAGTCCTTACTTGCTAAGGAAAATAGCATTCCTCCCTCCTTAAAAACGTCCTTGTACTCAAGGGTGAATTCCAAAAAGCAAGGAGTGACTTGCATAGATACAACTTTAGGTTCTAAGCATTTCAAACGCTTCCATGGTGACCGTTCTGGTATTCGTTTATCTTCTTTCTCAACAAGTGTCCTCCTTGCAGCAAGCTTCACTTGGATCGCCCTCCATGCCCGATAAAATTTCAACACGTCATTGTTGTGGCCTCCGGTCACTGTACTCCCTTGAAATCAGCCAAATTGGTGCCATTTGGTAAAAAATGGTGGCGCTACCATGGGGCCAAGGGGTGCTGGTTGGATTGGGTGGGTTTTGGGTGCTTGGATTTCAAGCGGTGACAAGTTGAATTTTTGTGGAATTTTTGGTGTTAGTGGCGGTGGGTTTTCAGCACGGTGGAGTGGATAGTTGAGTGCATTTGGTTGTGATAGGTGTGGAGATGGTACCGTCCTCGAAACCAACTAACTTCCTTACTAACGTATCTCTGAATCAAACTTTGCCTCGAAACAATCAAGCCTCCTATCAGAATTGGAAGATAGTGAAGCCATTATTGGCTCTGATAACAAAGTGTTAGGAACCTAAATATTAAGTCCATAACGAGATAATTGGGTGGGTTCTTAGAAGGAACACGCAAGCGCTGATTTCCTAAATAGTTCTCTGCCCATACTTTATTCCAATACTGCACTTAAATAGAGGTTACAGCACTGACTTAGACTAGGATTCAGACTTACAGTCCCACTTGGACTTGGACTCTTACATAACTAGGATTAGGACTTGTAGTCCCACTCGGACTGGAACTAGGACTCTTACATAAAGAAAAATACAAACACAATAGTGCTCCCAGTAATCTGAGAGAGGTAGGCAAATATATACTTATAGTCCTAACTTGCTAAGGACTGTAACATTTTTCTCCTGCAAGTGCATTAGGTGAAATCTGAAAGCAAGCAGATAACTTTTTTTGTTTTGGGCTGAGCACAAGCACGATAACTTGAGTGAAGCATACTGAGATAGTGGAGGACCAAATGTTGATTCACATAGTACCGCACTTGTGGAGCTATTGTAGCTCTAGTGGTCACCTTTTTGTATGTCAAAAATGTAGTTAATTGCCTCAATGCAGTCAGTAGAGAGTATCTCCTAATAAATTTAGACAAATGTAAGTTTCACAATCAGGGCATGGTATGAAAAGTATTTTTACTTCAGATCTCTAACAAATATACTGATGACATATAATTCTGACAAGTCATATGTTCTATAAGTTTCCAGGTTGATATTCTTTAAGTTGTAAGAAAAGGTACTTGGATAAAGAAACATGAGTTATAGAATGCTTGGCCTTGTTCAGAGCAGCTTTTACATGTGACTGCCAGAATCAATTTTTTTGCAAAGGCATTTTCAAATTCACAAGTGGTGAATGCAGCCTTATTAACACAACCACCACATATTCATATTGAAGAAAATGAAGTCTCTTTTGTTTGAATTTCATGTCATTGTGGATCAAAAGTGTAGCTTAGGATGCCAGATTTTTTTTGTAACAGACTAGGAAAAGAAAAGAAAAGAAAATGAGTCATTTTCTAAATAAGCATTTGTATTTACCAAATATAGCATAGTTTTATTTCAATTGATATGTAACTTTTCCCCTACCTGAAAATTTTTGTGAAATTTAAGCATCATCACACAATCTTTTCTTTACAAATTCTACTACAAATGCAATTAAGCAAAGCATAATACAATTTTATGCTGCAAAATTGCATCCTAATCAGCCTGCATAATTCCAAATTAGTTTCTACCACCTGAATAAATGAATTACACAAAACAAACAACATGGGGGAGTTATGGTGGACACATGAAAAGAATTGGGAATCAATTAGAAGCTCGTGACTCAGGAGATATAAGCAAGTTCAGGAAAAAAAAATTAAATTAAAATACAAAAACAACGAAAAGAAACAATGTAATAAGCCTGGAAACAGCAGTGAGTGAAACATGCAATCAATTTTTTATCATCTCAACAAAAATTGTAAACAACATTAAATAAAAAGTATATCACTTTCAGCTTGTACCAATTTTTCAACACATTCAAGACTGAATTTCATATCATGAACTACTTTACTAATGTCTTTTAATTACTGAGAATTAGACTGATGGTCATATTAAAGCATAAGAAAAGCTAGGGATTATACATCACTGTTGTCAATCATAAACTGGCATTTGGGACAAGCTCTGGTGGGGTTGCTTTTCCATACAACTCCTTCATGATGACATCTTCCAGATGCACTCTTGATTTTTGTTGCAATTCTCTTACTGTCCACCAACCACGATGGTCTGCATAAAGTATAACATTAGTTACAGGAAAAATCATGACTTGTTTCTAATCACAACGCCAGCAAATACAGTAAATACACCGGTGTCTTCAAATCCACAGATCAAAATGAAATCAAGAATCCCTTTAATGAAAAAGGAAGAAAAAAATAAAAGAAATAACTTATTAGAAAGCTCAAACAAGTATTAAGAGACTAGACAATTATCTAATATAGCAAATTGTTTAAGTTACATACAATCTCATTAAAATATTCTACAGCCTGTTGCATCCTGCATAAATCAGACATGACTAGAGGAATGTGATGACCATGGTGCTACTGTTCAACGCAATCTAGACCGTATTTGGATTTCTAAGAAAAAAGTAATGCAGTTGTGACAGAACCAATCAAAACTTTTTCAGCTATGCAGTTGTGGTAAGCTTGTGAAAACACTTATTTCGCCCACCATTAACCCTGGATACGTTGACATCACCCAGACATTTTTTGATGGTTGTAGGTTGACTCTTATCTTTTTATATTTTATTTAGTTTTCTCCAAAAATCAATTCCTTGAGCTTAACCCATACGCAGAATCAGACTGGATGACAAAAAGCCTACAACTTCTTCAGTACAATACGAGAAGTTAGATGAGTGCCATCTACACTACAGGTTCGTGTTATCATCACTATAATCATTTCCTAGTTACTCATAATAACTTTTTTAGTAAATCAATTAAATGCCCGATTACCCTTTGATTTAGGACAGAGTGCTTAAACCAATATTTACCCATGATGGAAAAGATCAACGGCTACAAGTAGATAGAGCTTAGAAACGCATAACAATCATTGACAGCTTTAGTTTAAAAGTGCTTCCTCCATATGTAACCGTTATCTGGCATAGAGATTCAAGAACTACAAACTCTTTTTCTAGCGCATTGACCCACTATCTTTTGACCCAATAACTACCCAGACGGTCTTCCATGGCATACTGTTAAACACCAATGAATTTCACGAAAATCCCAGTAATAAACAAGTAAACAGTAACACCCATTAACTATTTGGTCTTAATGTACATAAATAATGGGTCAAAAGAAGAATTTTGAGATGAAGTTCACAGAGAGAGAGAGTACCCAGCCATGGGAGAAGTGCTGTGACGAGGTCAGAGAGATTCAGAGACCGTCAATTTTCGTCGGCTTCGCCGATTCGTCTGCTCGATGCTAGGAATCTTCCACTTGGGCAAATAAATAGAGAGATACCCCATGTTCCTTTTTCCTTTTAATTTTTTGTTCCTAATTTTTAATATTATTTTTATCCTTAATTTGAAATTTGAAAGGGCGTCACTGTTCTTCTCTCTCTCTCTCAGAAATAAATAAAGGCGCCAGTGGCTGGTCATCCTTCGATCCTACTCATCAACGGTTCATGGAGTTCCTGATTTTTAATGAACAACAAAAAAAAAAAAAAAAAAAACCGGGGTTTCATGGAATTTTACTAGTTTCGGAGGCAAAACGACGTCGACGAGGAGGGTTTATCATTTTCATGGTTCCTTTTTGTCTTTTGAGTTTCTTTTTTTTTTTTAATTGGCTAAAAGCATAATTGATAGTGATACATGTGTTTCACTCTTTATCAAAAAAGCTACTTGAGATATAAAAGGTGACAAAGTTAATATATTTTATCAATTTGAAAACTTAAAGAATTTTTGTCATGCGTATGAAAAGTCATGTAAGATCAGCAAAATATTGTCGTGTGTACAAAATACTATCTCGGCTTGACCTTAATAAAAAAAAAGTTCTTAAAAATAAATTTAAAAGAAATATAAAAAACTACAAAAACAAATGTCTCATAAAGCCCTCTCCAGTCTCTCCTCCCCCCTTTTTTTTTCTACTCAGTCTCTCCTCCCCTTTACTTGAAGTTGAGGGTGGTTGAACGACAGGTGAGGTGAGGGGTCCACCCTTGAAAACTTTCAAGTGAGTGATCAGGCCGCCTTACAATTTAGGAATTGGGGAAGAGCCTCTCCTTTCTCAGTTACCTTTATTTTTAAATAATAATAATAATATGTTATTTTTTAATTTTTTTTAGTTTTTTTTATTAGGTATAATTAAAATTCTATACATGTCATAATATTTTATTACCCTTAGATACTTTTTTCATATATATATGCTGCAAAAATTTGTTAAGTTTTAAAACATAGATGGACATAAAACTTGAAAAGCATAGGCATATTAGTTTGGTCTTACACCACTCAATTATGCATTTTATTTTTTGAGAAATATTGTGCACAACACCTTTATCTCACTTTTCTCTTACTATGGTGATATGTGGCATAGTATAGTAACCCTTAGATAAACTCTTATTACAAAATAAATATATCCAATAGCTATTATACTTTATCATGTCAAATAGTGGGTTAAATGTGTAGTGTATAGCATTATTATTACTATTATTATTATTTTAGACAAAATAATATGCACCATACTTTTTTTTACTTTTATCATACTTTGCTGATGTGGCACTATCAATTAACCACTAAACTTGTAACATCTCAGCTTAAAATAAGCCATATAGTCAAACAAAAAATATATATGAGATTTTTCACGTTGCGCTGCTACTTACCAAAAACACTTTTAGCAAAAATTATCAAGTATAAAATTTATCTTTTATTTTTACTATTACAAACTCACCAATAGATCTATTAGCAGATCTCACATTTTATATATACAATATACATTTTCATTATATAAATGTTTAACATCTAATAAGTTCTTCACATTGCCACAACTGGCAAGTAAAATACTACAACGAGCTATCACAAGCCATTACTTAAAAAATGGAGGTTTCCCACTAGTCTCATAGACAAATGTCCAGACATGCGTATGGCTCCTCATCAATCGCCTCCTCAATGACATATGTAAAATTATCACAATTTTACAAGTTGATATATGAATTCATGACTTAGCAAGTACAACCATTATATTTATGACCATTTTATGCTAATGATTTGAGCCTCCTTTTTACGTTTGGAAAATCCATCTAATTAGTGTTTGCTAAACAACTATAACTTATGTAGCATTTTCACGAAAGAGTTTATTATCAAGCGTTATAGTCATTTCGCAAACCACATTAAAATAGAGAGGTTTATACACCAAATATATATATATAATGCATTTTCTTACTACATAGACTACTTCATATCACATAATACGAAGCCGTACAACAAATTGTATCATGTAATTTAAAGCATCGTTTAAATATTAAACCATATATGTCATAACATTACACATGCATACTTCACATAAATACATATGTTGACATGCTCATTCATCATCTTTTCACATGTTCACATATTTACATTAGATAAGTGTATAGTCTCATTTAACTGTATGAATTCGTTAAGTTTTTGTATACCCCACTTAACCACTGGATTACTAGTGTTTTACCTTTTTACCGGCTTCGAGGTGCTAAATGTATAACCCTACTTAACAACTCGGTTGTTATGCCTTGTATTTTTCCTTCCCTAATATCAGGATATTAAGTATATAACATCACTTAACCACCATATTCAATTTTCATATTACAGTCATTTTCATAATCTTTATCACATTACCAAGCTTTTCACAAATCATGTTTTCCTTTCAAACCTCAATCAATTTTCGCAAATCATTTTCTTTGAAAGTTATTTCCCACAAAACATATGTAAATAATGGTCAAATAGTTTTATACATGCATTCAAATTCAAGGCCTAATGAAAACATACATCTCATGCATTTATAAAATAAGTGAAATGTCAGTAAGTATATACTTACAATTTCAGCTTAACCTCTTAAATTAACTCTTTGTGTTTTGATTTCGTACTTCCTCAACACTTATATTGGACCCAACAATCAAATTATAATCCTCACCACAAACCCTATGACATATAACAATACCTACGATCTTCAAACATCTCAAAAATCCTTTAAAAAAAAAACTTTGATGTTCTGATTAAGCTCAATCAACGATGATAGACTGAGCATTGACCCAGTGTCACTATAACCTTAAAGGACTTTCTACATTAAGCTCAGTCAATCAAGACATCTACTAAGGCCCTCTATAACTACTTTATCCAAATCAATCGATTGGGCCTATGTCTTGGTTGACCGAGGGGGTCGTGGCATAAGTTCAATTTTCTAAAATTTGATATAAAACACCATCTTTCAACCTTTTTTTCATTTCAACAGGTATAGAGGCTTTGTATACAACATGTATACAATGAAATCTACTTATTCAAATTGTTAAAAAAATGTCTAACTTTTAAATCTATGAAAGAAACCTTAGTTTTGTGAAAATATCATTTATATACACTATTTTCATTATAATAATATTTGGACAGTATAACAACACATTTACACAGGTTACCAAAGTGCATGCAAGTCATTTTTATGTGATTTTACGAAAATATATATAAATATATATTTTTTTAATCAAAACTAAGTATGATAATACAACCACTCACGTGATTATCACAATATTATAGTATAACTATATATTAATATATACAACATTACACAAGTACTATAACAATGTTATAACGATTTGTAGCATAACCACGTATACTTTATACAGGTGTTACAATGACGCTATAACAATATAGCATTACTATGTATAAATCTATATGGGCATTATAACTACCTAGTTTGACCATGTATAACCTTACACCGGCATTACTCTAACAATTATATCGAATGGAAAAGCAATAGTTTATACCTTTTAAACTACGTTTCCCGAGCACTTTGATACTTTCCAAGTCCATATTCAACTTTTGTAGGGCTTCGCCATTCGATAACCCTTCGTCACACACATCCATCAAAGATAGATTTAAAGAGAGATAATAGAGGACCTGTTTGGCAACCAACTCTAACTCCAATTCTAAAAAAAAAAAATTCACTTTTTATATTACATCAATTATTTTTTGATAACTTTTTTTACTTTTTATATCACATCAAACATTTTTTTATTACCATTCAAATAAAATATTCACTAAAAAATAAAAATTTTGACTTTTCCATATAAAAAATTTACAACATTCCCTCTCAACAATCACCTCTCAATTTATAGAATTTTAAATTGGTGCTACAGTGCTCGGTTGGCCAAGCCTTTATGATATGGCATATTGCATTTTAATAGGTTAAGATATAATAGGTTAAGATATGGGGTCGTGGCTCAGTCAACCAAATCATCATGACTTGCATTAAATGCAAGTCAATTATGAGTTAGATTAGACCAACTTAACAGTTTTTTGACAGGTTCAATAGATGGACATGTGTCTTGGTCTATCAAGGCTAAAATATCTCTTTGTGCCACATGTACAATCCTGTCTGTCAACTAGGGTTGTATCTCAGTCAATTGGGCCATGTTCATAGAATCCTAATTCATTTGTTTTAACCTCTTTTTTCATTATATTTCAACTTTCATCATATCTTTCTCATGCTTTTTTGTATTTCATGTTAAAGTGTTCTAAGGGATATTTTAGGCATTTTACCATTATCTTAACATTATTTTATATGTTTTATTTTTTTGGACGCTACATAATTAGTCTTTGTCACGTTAGCATTTATAGTAAATAATTCACTTTGTTAATGTAACACTGCCGATCAACCACTTTTTCAAACCATTTTACTATTAAGGTCCGTTTGAGTTTTTAATTTCAAAAAGTGTGATTTCGAAATAACGATTTTAAGATGTGTCATTTGACATTTTAAATTATGTGTTTTTTTTTAAAAAAAACCTCGTAACCTACAATTTGAAAACATATATTTTGTATGATTTTAAATCGTAAATTTTTTAAAATATAATTACAAATAGTTTATTTTTTACAATTTGATTTAAAATTACATTTTTTAAATATGAAACCCCAATGCTAAACGCCTATCATATCCGACTTGAACCCGGTATCCAAGAAATACCCGAACCATCTAACATTCCTCTCCATTGTCTCCAACTTACCCCCAATCTGTTCAGCAACCCTTTTTTTTTTTTTTGGGGAGTGGAAATCTGTTCGACTACTGAATAGTGAGTGAATGCCCCCCCACCCCCGCCATGAGCAGCAGCAGAGCTAGGAACTTCCGCCGCCGTGCGGGGGACGACGACGACGACAACAACAACAACCAAAACGACGACGTCAAGGTCACCACCAAGACCGCTATCCCCGCTCCCAAACCTAAACCCAAGAAGCTCCTGAGCTTCGCGGACGACGAGGACGCCCTAACCCCCTCTCGCTCCACCTCCTCATCCTCCAAGCGTCCGACCAAGCTCTCCGCCTCCTCTCACAAGGTGACCTCCCGCACCGACCGCCGGGCCCACTCATCCTCCTCCGTCGCCTCCAATGTCCAGCCCCAGGCCGGTACCTATACCAAAGAGGCCCTCCTCCAGCTTCAGAAGAACACCCGAACCCTCGCCCCCTCTCGCCCCTCCTCCACCGAGCCCGCCATCGTTCTCAAAGGCCTCCTCAAACCCCCCGACGACGATGACGACCACCCCGCTATCTCCCAAACCCTCAAGCGAAACGACGACGAATCGGAAGACGACGATCACAACGAGGAACACAAAAGAGAGAGGCGCGACGCGCAGACCCGATTCGTTTCGTTGGGCATTGGAAAACCCAAGGATTCGTTGATTCCCGACCAGGCCACCATCGAAGCGATACGTGCGAAGCGGGAGCGGCTTCGGCAATCGCGCGCGGCCGCACCGGATTACATCTCCTTGGACGGAGGCAGCAACCACGGCGAGGCAGAGGGATTGAGCGACGAGGAGCCCGAGTTTCGGGGCCGAATCGCCATGTTTGGGGAGAAGAAGAAGACCGAGTCCGCGGAGACGAAGAAGACTAAGAAGGGCGTGTTCGAGGACGACGAAGGCGACGAGAGGGCAATGAGTGTGCACTTCGCGAAGGATAGCGAGAACGGTGAAGAGGACGAGGACGAGGAGGAGAAGATATGGGAGGAGGAGCAGTTTCGGAAGGGGCTGGGGAAGAGAATGGACGATGGGGCTAGCAGAGTGGCTGTCACTGCTACTGTTCCTGTGGTTCACAGTTTGCAGCAGCATAAGTCTGTTTATCCCACCACCGTGCCGAGTGTGGTGGGAGCGGCGAGTATAGGCGGCGCAATTGGAGCCTTGCAAGGTTTGGATGCTCCGATGTCAATACCGCAACAAGCCGAGGTGGCAAGGAAAGCTCTGCAGGAGAATGTGAGGAGGCTTAAGGTATGGAATGCTTATCCCATTGCCCAAATAGAATCTGGGAAATTGTTTAGATATTTAGTTTAGTGTTTTTGTTTGAGATATATGCTAAAACATCAGTGCCTGCAAGTTTGATAAGATATGATAAAGATGTGTGTTACAGGTTCTTTGTGATTTCTTGTTTGTACCCCTGGGCGTTTGGTTTGGTATCATTCTGATTTCATTACTTCTTTTTGTGCTGCTCTGGTTAGGATAAAATTGATTTCTTTCTTATAGGTTTCATGCATATGAGAAGAAAGTATCACACAAATATAAGTTTAGGATTAGAATCGCAAGAAGGAATAAATAACTGTTAAAAAAAGAATGCATGACATCTTTATTTTGGTTGGAAAAAAGTAGATTTTCTTAAGCGTTTAAGGAGTTCGATTCTTAGGATCTCAGCCTGTAGATGAGTGATAACATCAGAATCACAACAATAAATCCTGATATTTAATTCTTTACAAGTAACACCTAATTATGGGCATTATCAGCAGTTATGAGCAGTGAAGAGGAGCTTTGACGGCTTTTGAAGCCTAGAATAGGTTGAAGATAGGCACTGGAACCTTTAGCTGTGCAGGTGAATGGAAGATGGAAACACTGCTGGAAAGAAACAACTTCTAGTACTTTTGAAGGTTTTAGCTGGATTTTCAGGAAGCAAGAAAATGTTTACTAAAGAGCATGGGAGTGATTTGTTACTTCATCTCAGTAGACAAAAACAATTGAACTTCGGGGTAACTGAGAATGGGATGAAGTGTGTGGTTGTGTGTTCAAACCCAATAGGTGCATGTGTTACAAAACCAAATCGTAGGCATTCATTTGTAGCTGTTGAAGATTCATTCAGTCATAAATGGCAATACACCAATTACTGCTGGAGGATCTCTATTATGGTCAGAGGTGGCTGCAGAGTTTGTGTTGGCAGCTGGTGCCATGGATTAGATTTTATTGATGCATGCTAATAGCGCACAGTGAATAGTTTTATGGAGTGATAATAGTTTTAAGTGAAAGAAAAAATAACTCGATATGTGGATGGAACAGACTAGTGGATGCCTCCTCTAGGTACCTGGAGTAATGATCTCAAAAACAGCTAGAGCGAGGCCTTCATTTTTAGGCAACTGGTACAACGGATGGGGTCTTACAGATGCATGCTAATAGCACCCAGTGAATTGTTTTATAGAATAATATACTGGGAAATTGAAAAAAAAATAAAAATGAAAACCTTATGTATGGAGGGACCTAGTTGGTAGACACCTCTCTAGTTAATTGGAGTATTGAGTTCAAATATTGCTCGAGTGATGCCTTCATTTTCAACTTAAATTAACTTTGTTCACTGCATAATGGGTTGTTGGTGTTGGCACACACTTACACACATACGCACACACATATATATACCTTCATTTTCAACTTAAATTAACTTGTTTCGCTGCATAATGGGTTGTTGGTGTTGGCACACGCAGACTTACATATGTGTGTGTGTGTGTGTATTTGCCTATATCTTGTCAAATTGTTCATGAGCATGAAACTTAGTTTTGGCATGAAATATATTAACAATGTTCTATTCTTTTAATGTATGCATATAACTCCATCCTTTAAGCCTTTTTTTTTTTTTAATCAGGAATCTCATGGTAGGACCATCATGTCGCTGACAAAGACTGACGATGATTTGTCTTCCTCACTTTCGAATATTACTGCTCTTGAAAAGTCTCTATCTGCTGCGAATGAGAAGTTTATCTTTATGCAAAAGCTTCGTCATTTTGTTTCTATTATATGTGACTTCTTGAAGGTATGAATTTATCTTTTTTGTGTCCTGCATGTTTGTATGCTGCAACTTCATTTATTGTCTTGTACAAGATAACAAATGTTAAATGCACATGTCTTGCATTTATGTATATGTGTGTTTGGGCCTTTTAAATAGAATACTTACAACATGATAGATATATACTGGTTTTAAAGTTCTCATTGTTTTCATATTCGATAAATATCTTTGCTGGTATGTCACTTCATTATGAGGTACCAAGAGATCTATGGTTGTTAGTTTTTTTCTTTATTTGGGATTTTTTGGGCTATGTCTAAGTTGGTGATGGAGCTAATGGGCGTGCTGAAGAGGTTGTTTTAGTAAACACCGGGGTAGTACAATATATGTCTTTTGATGCACAACCCCGGAGTAGTACAGTTTGGAATGCCATTGTACTTTGCCTCATGTGGACTATTTTGAGGGAGAGGAATGCTAGGACTTTCGATGCTTGGATTCATATATAATTAGATTGAAGTTTATTTTCTTGAGACACTTGGGAGATTCCATTATTTGTCTTTCATGAATTTCTTAAATCTATGTAATTGTAGAGTTTGATTTTGCGTATCTTTTGTATGCCTCCCGTGTACTAAAGTTATGTCTTTTTTTTTTTTAATCAAAAACAAAAATCAATGCATAGGGACATATGTTGAGTTTTTAGATTTATGTTCCTCTTTCTCCTTAAAATAGGAGTTCTCTTGTATACTTCCCGTGTACTAAGGTTGCGCCCCTCTGCGTTTTGATTTAATATACATTATACATTACTTATCAAAAAAAGATCTAGAAGGCCTAAGGTAAAACTAAACCTGTTTAGGAATGATTTTAAAACATATTGCCTATTTGATTTGATTTTATAAATATACACGTATACTGATTTGAGAAATTTTCAAATTTTAGAAGGTTGTAGAACTTCAGGTATTAATGCCCAAAGAAAAAGGGAACTAAGGTTGTAGAACTTCAGGTGTTTTTTCTTATCAAAAAAATAATTGAGACCTTGGCTCATATCACTTATCAAATTACTGGGATAATAAACCACAACAGCAACCAAGCCTTAAATCCCAAGTACTTATGGTCATCAACAGGATCCTGTTTTCCCATTTGTCTATCCTGGGTCATATGTACCTTAGCATTCACAGCTGCCTCAATCGACATGGTCTTAATCCTTCCTGGTGTAGTATCTCCTCCTACTTGGCATATATCATTCAACCTCACTGTTGTTGTCATTTGCTTTTATTGAACATGACCGAACCATCTCAAACAACATTGTCTGTCATGTTTTTGATTGATGATACGTCAAACTTCTTAATGGATTGATTTTTTTGTTTGACTACATTGTTTTGGCCTTACTAAGAGGAAATCTAGAGGCTAGGTCCTCTGAATTTGTCATGAATTACCTTACAGCCATCGTCATACCACCTGTCCCTACTTATTAGACTAAATTGAGTACCTTTCTGCCTGCCCATACCAAGAAACATGCAACACTGAGGAAAATTTCACTTGCAAGCAGCCACATTTAGCTTCTTCCAGAGAAGATCAACAGACTTCTCATTCTGAATCACTTACTGTGGTGGGGTAAAAGGGTCTGGGTTACATTCTCCACCTTGTTAAGAACCAGGCAGATGATTAAACCCGTATAAACTGGAGACCTCTTTGACTCGGTAATCGATATAAGAGAAAATGAAGACTTAGGTTACCATTTGCATCATGCGTGCTCACTGTCTTTGTTTTTTATTCTTTCTAACCAGCATGCTTCAGAAGTGTGAGAATTCTATACAAAACTCTTGTTTTTGGTTCTCTTGTTTTCATCATCATTATCATTTCTCTCTCTCTCTCGCTATATCTATCTATCTATAGTACCTACAGCCAGGGCCCTGCTTTTTTATCTGTATTTATTGTTGTGCTGTTTTTCCTTTCAGGATAAAGCTCCCTACATAGAGGAGCTTGAAGAGCAGATGCAGAAACTTCATGAAGAACGTGCTTCAGCTATTTTGGAAAGAAGGGCTGCTGATAATGATGATGAACTGATGGAGGTAGAAGCAGCTGTGAGTGCAGCAATGTCTGTTTTCAGTCAAAGAGGTAGCAGTGCTGAAATGATTGCGGCAGCCAGAAGTGCAGCACAGGCTGCATCTGCTGCTGTAAGAGAGCAAACAAATCTACCAGCAAAGTTGGATGAGTTTGGTAGAGACATAAATCTGCAGAAACGTATGGATATGACGCGTAGGGCTGAACGCAGGAAAGCTAGGTTCGATTCTAAGAGAATATCATCCATGGAACTGGATAGTTCCAATCAAAGAATAGAAGGCGAGTCAAGCTCGGATGAGAGTGATAGTGAGAGTACAGCATACCAGCATCACCGTAAATTGTTGCTCCAGACTGCTGATCAAATTTTCAGTGATGCAGCTGAGGAATATTCCCAACTTTCAGCAGTTAAAGAAAGATTTGAAAAATGGAAGAGAGATTATTCATCAAGTTATCGTGATGCTTACATGTCATTAAGTGTTCCTGCTATCTTCTCTCCGTACGTGAGACTGGAGCTGTTGAAGTGGGACCCACTCCATGAGGATGTAGATTTTTTTGATATGAAATGGTATTTGACCAACAACTGAAGTACTAATTTAAGAGTTCCACTTTCTTAAACTTTTCCAGAGACTTGCTCTCTGGGTTGGTTAAAATTGCTCGGTTGAGGCACACTGATATTCATCATTAAAATAACACAAAAGCGCACAAAGATATGTGTTTTATAACTACATGTTTACTTCCATTGTTTATATTAAGACTGTTGTCCCTTCTTCAGGCATTCACTGTTATTTGATTATGGTTTGACCGATGGAAGTGCTTTTGCATCTGATGATACTGATGCTGATCTTGTCCCTGAACTGGTGGAAAAGGTAGCACTTCCCATTTTGCATCATGAAATTGTCCACTGTTGGGACGTGTTCAGCACACAAGAGACAAAGAATGCAGTTACTGCCACAGGCCTGGTTACAAATTATGTTCCAGCTTCCAGTGAGGCTCTTTCAGATTTATTAGCTGCTATTCGCACTTGTCTAGCTGAGGCTGTTGCTAATCTTACGGTATAGCTTTTGAACTATCAAACTGTCATTTTAAAAGGTGTTTACATAAACATGGACACAAGTGCATGTGCACACACACACACCCGCGAACACTCGCATATAAGACATACATAGGTATGTTAGGATATGTAATATGTGTATTTAATTATTCGATATTGTTTTTTCTTTTCTGTTATTTTGATTATAAGTGCAAGAAACAATGACATATTAACTTCAATTGCTCTTTATATTGATTCCCCCATCATTTCCAATTCATAGGTCCCAACGTGGAGCCCACTTGTATTGAAGGCTGTGCCAGGTGCTGCACGAGTCGCAGCATATCGATTTGGAATGTCTGTTCGTTTGATGAGAAATATCTGCTTGTGGAAAGACATTCTTGCTTTGCCAGTTATAGAGAAACTTGCTCTAGATGAGCTTTTGTGTGGAAAAGTGCTACCTCATGTTCGAAGCATTACAGCAAATGTTCATGATGCGATCACAAGAACTGAAAGGATCATTGCTGCTCTATTTGGGGTTTGTGCTGGTCCAAATGTCAAGGGTGGATGCAGGTACAGATAATAATCCTCTTCTTGCCTTTAAATTAAGCCCTGGTTGCACTACTCCCTCCTTGAGATTGGCTTCCTCATTTAACTTTGCATGGGTGGAAGTTTTGTATGGCCTCAGTTAACTAATTCTTATATTGGTGCCTAGGCGATTTTAATCAATGTTTTAAATGATGGTGATGGATTTGGGTCATCTCTGTGACTTTCTGCTTTGTGTAGTCATTTATATGTTCCTATTCCATTGGGACTATCTGCAAGTTGTTTCTCTCATCATTCTTCGGCCGAGCAGCAAGAAAACAGATGCGCTGACACATAACAGCTTTCGCGCAGCTCAATCCGCTGCCCATAAAACATATGAATCCTTGTCATAATGAAACAATTACCATTATTGGTATCAAACCAATACCGATTCATACAAGCTATATTTTATCTGAAATTTGAAAATTCTTCTAAGTGGATTTTTTGGGCCCCTCGGTGTTAGTTGCTTACCTTAATACCTCAGTGCAGTTTTTGAGGATTCCCCAATAACCTGATCTTGATGTCGTAAACTGCAACAGTATTGCAGGTTTTTGGATTGGTTATAAGGTTTGTCCATAAACTAAAAAGAGTAAGGAAAGAGAAGCGTGGATGAAACAGTTGTTTTGCATGTGTAAGATACGTTATTACTTATATATTCTCATATATTACTGCAACAGTATGGTTACAGCATAGGGCTACTCGGGGGCAGGCTGGTTCTTGCACCCCAGTAATGAGTATTGTCAATAATGTCATGCACTTGTTCAGGTCACCATAGTCCCAGATTAAGGAACTTGTTTCTTGCCTTTTTTCATGATTTTTAAAGTTCAGTGGATGAAGTTCCGATTAGGTGTGGTGTGAAAAATTAAAAGGAAACGGGGAAAATAAACCCGAAGATGGGATGCAGGAAATTTAAGTCCAAGTCTCAAACTTTGTAGCCCCCTTTTGGAATGCTCTTACGTACCATTGAATGACCAACAAGTGTACCTATTTGGTGCCTTTCATTTCCTATCTTGAGGTAGCCTGACCCAGTGACTATTGTGAAATAAGAGTTTATTACTGTTTAGTATCATATTGTCTACAATGCATGTTGAATGATAAGATCTTTTTCCTCTTTTGAATAAATTAATGTCCAGCCACAGGTTGCAACCACTGGTGGATTACGTGCTCTTACTTGGAAAGACATTGGAGAAAAAGCGAGCCATGGGTATTACCGAGAGTGAGATGAGCGGACTTGCCCGGCGATTGAAAAAGCTGCTGGTTGAGCTCAATGAATATGACAAGGCTAGGGAGCTAGCTAAGACCTTCCATCTCAAGGAGGCATTGTAATATTTTTGCTACTGAGAATACTAGGCTTGACCCATGAGTTAAAGAATTGCAGGGTCATCTCAAGAAATACATTGAAGGCTAGAGCCATATATCAGACTTAATATCTGGAAGAGGCACCTCAAGCAAACATCATAGATCTGTAAATATCAAGGAGGCACTCTGTGCTCTCTCATTCTTCCAAGGTGCTTTGAACAAAGGCCTGTTCATGTCTTGACCTTGAAGCCCAAAGAGGCATTTGAGTTCTCGCTCTCTTCCCCAGCAGCCAAATGGTTCCTGGGCGTTGTAACTTGAGGCTTCCACAAAGGTTTGTATGCTACATTATTGTCTCTTTTCGTCTTTTCTTCTTTTGGGAAGTGGGGGTGAATGTTGCAAAATTTTCGAGAGGCAATAATGTGATTTTTTTTTTTTAAGTTATTTCAAAAGCTGTGGACTATCATCAATGATTGCCTTTCCTTTAACTGTTTTCTTTAATTATTTCTTTTTTTCTCTAATGCTGCATCTTTTTTCATTCGTAATGGTCCCTAATCCCTATAGCCTATAGGCACAGTTTTTAAAGCATTGTCTGCTGCTTTGCTGCTAGTATCATGACTCATGAGCTAGGGCATGTTTGGATGTCCAGTTTTATTTGGTTTAACTCAATTCTTCTCAATTTTTCACAAAAGTCAACAATCTTCAACAACTCAAATTTTTTCAACTCAACTCAAATTTATTCTAACCAAATCAAAAAATAATATAAAAAATTATATAAAAATTATATTTTTATTTTTTAAAAAAAAAAACTGAAAAAGGAAAAAAAATTTGAGAGGTGGTCCGGCCCCCTCTGGGGTGGTTCGGCCACCTCCGGCGGTGGTCCGGCACCCGCGTGTTCCGAACCCCGGCGGTGGTCCGGCACCCCCGCGTTGGTCCGGCAACCCCTAGGGTGGTTCCAGCTTTTTCTCTTTTTTTTTTTTAAAAAAATATTTTAATAATTAAAATATAATATTATTATTTTTTTCAAATATAATCAATTACTCAAATATTTTTTTCTAAACTATCCAAACATAATTTTAAAACTCATTTTTTTCTCGATATCTGTAAAGTCAAAATAGAATCAAATTAAATTTGACACTCGCCAAACGAGGGCCTATTGTAACTAGGGTCTTTCCTTCCTTTGCCCAAGCTCGTGGAATTATTGGTAATGGGCCTCTCAAGAGAATCAATTAATAATGGGCACGTTTTCAATCTTGTCTAGTTTTGATTCATGTATTGAAGTTCTTACATGTGCATCTTAATCAAATTGAAAACTGGTCTTCTTCATTTATTTTTTATTTTTTTTGTATTCCCGCATATTGAACGATTTTTGTATTCCATGAATGTCATCAAACCCAAAACCAGACAAATTAACCTAACTAATTAGGCGAGACAGCCAGTCAGCTATGTGATTAATAAAAGAATAAATTATTCAATTATGTGGCAACTTATACACCATTAACGGCGTATTTTACGGTATACATGGGAATATATGGTATCATGTCGTTTAAAAATTTTAAAGGGAAAAGTTCATGTACTCTCTTCAAACTATTACCAAATTGACGTTGTCTTTTTTAAACTTTCAATTGTGATAATGTTCCTCTCAAACTATTAAACAATTGTCATTGTTCTCTCAAGGCCAACAAAAAGACCAAAATGACTTTACAAATTTTTTAAACAAAAATCTTTATAATGGTATTTAATAAAATTTTGAATTGGCCAATTGGATGGTAGTGTTTTTAAAAATAATAATAATTTTTTTAAAAAAAAATTTTGTTTTATTTTTTTAAAAAAAATGCAAAATTAGTCTATGTAGTTGGCCTAAATTATAGATTATTTTTTGTGGTATAAAAAAAAAATTCAGAGGTCCCTTTTGGTTGGTCAAAATAACAAATTACTCCTTGAAACAAATTTTTGTTAGTCATTTTAACGAAAATCATTAGTCTGCCATGTCAGTCATTTTAACAATAGCGCGCCACCTTATTGGTCTCACATGGCAGACTAATGATTTCTGTTAAAATGATTGACAAAAATTTGCTTCAGGGAGTGATTTGCTATTTTGGCCAACCACAAGGACTTTTGAATTTTTTTTTTTTATTTTTATATTACAGGGAGTGATCTGTAATTTAAGCTAACCACAACAACCAATTTTGCATTTTTTCCTTCTTTTTTTAGCTCTTATGAA
>FXXK01000089.1:187481-198730 GCA_900184695.1 Betula pendula | reverse complement strand
TTTGGTAAAGAGTTTTTGAGAAAAGAAGAGATAAATAATTAATTGATGTAATATAACGTAAAAATGTGTTTTATATTTTGAATCTGGATTCCATTGCACTTCGTGCAATATAAGTATAATGAATTGAGATTTCTTAAATTGCTACATTGAGATTTGCAGCAATTTGTTGTCTAAATAGCTGTGAAAATTTTTTTAAAAACTTTATTTGTTTAAATAAATTTTGAATTGTTCAACTCATAATTGCTAGCAGGGATCTCAGTCCCTACTAATAACAGCCGATTATGTAGTTAGATATTCCAAAAAGTTCAAAAGATAAAAGTTTTAGAAGTTTGCAAAATTACTCTTTTATCAGTTTCTTGGAGCATATAGAGAATAGCACCCTGGCCCTCTCCAAAACCCCACCTCTTAGAGAAATGAAAGATTCATGGTTATTTGTTTATCCTAATTTCTTACTTTGCTATGCATAATGAGTTTGCTATTGCAGCTTATTTTGTTGCTGGCACTGATATTGGAAGGCTTACAATCAAAACTATTGGTGATATTCGGGCTCTTAACAAGAATGTTCATTTTCGACCTGCATGCAATCTTTATAATATCAATGAGCTTGCATCACTGTGGGAGAAAAAGATTGGCAGAACCCTCCCTCGAGTTACTATATCTGAAAATGACCTACTTGTTGCAGCTGCAGGTTTGATTTCTTTTACAATCTTTTTTATTTATTATCACACAGAACATGTTCCCGTTGATGCTAGATCCGTTGGGAATGGAACACGTCTCATAACAAGACACAAGGAACACGTATTCTATTATAACCAATCATTTTCATTATAGTATAACATTTTTGCAGAGAATTGCATCCCTCAAAGCATTGTTGCATCATTCACGCATGATATATTCATAAAGGGTTGTCAAGTTAATTTCGCCATCGATGGCCCTCAAGATGTTGAAGTGGGAGATCTCTACCCTGATGAAACTTTTCGAAGCTTGGATGAGTGCTTCAATGACTTTCTTGTCAAGATTGACAGCAAATCTATGAGCACCAATGAAATTACTACTGCAAGTCCCGTGGCTGAATCTAGGGCAATCACTGCAACATGCGCTTGATCATATTACAAGGGCTTAAGTGTTATTATTCCAATTATTTTTTAGGTGGAAAAAGTGCTTCAAAAATTTGGGAGTCAATTTGTCTACTATGATTTATCTTGAATTCCTATTGATTTCTTAGAGGAACTTAATCACTTGTGCTTGTTCTGGTGGACGAAACTAGTCTTGGTATCATGGGATATAGTTTTCCTCCGAGCTGAGTTTAAGAAAATTTCTGAAATTCAGCCTGTAAAATTGTCATGTTATTATGATTGTTTGTAAATGTGTATGCATCACGACGTGTGATGTAAGATGATTTATTGTTCAACTTATGCCTTTAGACTTCAATTAAATTATCCTGCTCTTGTTGCCTAAAGATAACCTTATAAAAAAAGAATTTGTCTTGCTATGCCCACATCATATTAATCTTTTAAGTAATGTGGTTATTCATACTTGTTTTTTACACCTATGTTACATCAACTGACGTGTCATGTTTTAAATGATCTTCTTTTTTTCCTTTTTTAACTTTTTAAGAACATATCCAACAAAGGCTTTAAAAGTCTCATAGTAATTATATTTAGCTAGTAAGAGTCTTGTTATAGCTCTAATAAACCTTTTAAAATGAAAGTTTTGCTAAAATTCACCTTCTAGGATTTTTTTTATTTATTTATTTTTTCCCTCTCCTTTCTCTCTCCCTCTCCCTCATCAAAAAAAGAAAGAGAACAAAAAAAAAAAATGATTGAATGTTATTATGTAAAGAAAATAAAGGATAGAACAGATAGTCTACTATATTCCATATTGAAAAGTTAGTAGCAAAACTTTAAAAATACATATTTTGATAACTAAAATAGATGTCATTGCTAGAGATGCTCTAAGTAACTGACAAGAGGAAATAACTTAAAACATGCACATGTCAACCAATATAACATGGGTGTAATAAATGGTAACATTACTCTAATCTTTTTCTTTGTTTTCTTCCCCCTTAAAAGAAAGTAGATGTATTTTACTTCTATGTATCACTAGAAAATAGATTGATGATCTTTACTGCTAAAAAGAATTTGTCTTGCTATGCCCACATCATATTAATCTTTTGAGTAATGTTGTTATTCATATGTTTTTTACACCTATGTTACATCAACTGACGTGTCATGTTTTAAATGATCTTCTTTTTTTTTTTTTCAACTTTTTAAGAACATATCCAACAAAGGCTTTAAAAGTCTCATAGTAATTATTTTAGCTAGTAAGAGTTGTTATAGCTCCAATAAACCTTTTAAAATGAAAGTTTTGCTAAAATTCACCTTCTAAGATTTTTTTTTTTTATTTATTTTTTCCCTCTCCTTTCTCTCTCCCCTCCCTCATCAAAAAAGAAAGAGAACAAAAAAAAAAAATGATGATATATCTATTTAAAGAAAATAAAGGATAGAACAGATAGTCTACTATATTCCATATTGAAAAGTTAGTAGCAAAACTTTAAAAATACATATTTTGGATAACTAAAATAGATGCCATTGCTAGAGATGCTCTAAGTAACTGACAAGAGAAATAACTTAAAACATGCACATGTCAACCAATATAACATGGGTGTAATAAATAGTAACATTACTCTAATCTTTTTCTTTGTTTTCTTCCCCCTTAAAAGAAAGTAGATGTATTCTAGAGGAATGCTACACTTACAAAAAATTTTTACAAAAAAATTTTTACAAAATGATGTGACACAATATGATTGGAAAGTGAAGAAATTCAAATTTTGAGAAATCTAATCATATTGTGCCACATCACTTTGTAAGAGTTTTTTTGTAAAATTTGTTTGTAAGTGTAGCATTTCTCTTACTTCTATGTATCACTAGAAAATAGATTGATGATCTTTACTGCTTTGTGATTCTAAATGTTTCTTGTAAATTTTGTTAAAAATTAATTAAAATAGTTAAATTTATCATTTATTATCGTCTCAAACTTTTAAAATAAGTAATGATTTAACATGATATTAAAATTGAACCATGAATTTCAATATTGACTCTACAATTTATCCCATATTTCAGTTAAATATTTCACATGTAAACCCTCACTTGTAAAGAGAATTTGAACCCATACGTAAGAGCAATGTTATAATATTAATTAAATAATCAAATTTACCATTTTCTATCGGCTTACGCTTTTAGAATAAATAACGATTTAACAAATTTATTATAGCAATTCCACTATAATCATTAACAATTTAAAGTAAGAGTGATAGTAACACTATACTAGAAAATCGGCAATGCAAAACAGCAGTGCTTTCATTGATTTTGCACGACACACTATAAATATATATATATATACAGTTATTGACATGATATATTACACCCACATGAAGTGGCCAAAATAACCAAATCTGACAGTTTCTCAGTGCTTGCTTGATTAAAAATACAAGCAACAATGTATGAAAATGGTGGAAGCCCTACCCCTGCCCTTCCAGTGTGACTTGAAACTACACATCATATACAGGCAATCGCTCTTCTATAGAGACGCGGCAGATGGGGCACTTTTTACACTTCTCACAGCAAGTGCTGAAATGCAATAGGGGAAAAGCTTTAAAAAAAAAAAAATTAAAAAAAACTTATTTAACCCGGAAATAAATCAGGAAATGGTGAGAACCAATGCTCATATTAACATAGGCAGCTTAAAGAAAGCAATGAGACTTGCATTAACAGAACAATATAAATGGATGTTGGCAATGTAACTGTAAGGGTCAATGGAAATTACCTGCAAAGGATGTGGTGCCTGCATGGAAGAAGGACTACATTAATCTGTTCCTCAAAGCATACTCTACATAGGATCTTCTCCTGAAAGAATCATTAAATTAGTATGCAACACCACAGTAGATCCCAAAATATTGGAAAGAAGAGTACTAGCACAGGAGTTGACAAAACACAAGAAAGAGTAAAACCATGTTATCACAAGACAGAATAACAGTGTAACCACGCGTATCAATTGATTTCATCCACAATATGAGTCAATTTATTCTAGCAAAACCAACTCATTTCCCACTCTATTCTGTGATCACTGTGCCAACAATAGGTATCATCGGGTACTAATTATCCATAAACCAAGAGAAAATGGGGTTACCACACTGCACAATCAACACCTGGATCATTGCAATATTAAAGCCCATTTCAATTTCCTCAATTGACAGAATGCAGTATCTTATAATTTTCAAATAATAACTAAACAGAAAATTAAAAGAAATTATAATTAAACTGATATTTTCCACAAGACTGCAATGTTGAAGAGCTTGTTATGATTACCTTCTCAAGTCTGATATTTAAAAACGTAGTCCTGTCAATCAGCAATTTTTAAAAAGTTTTAGATTGTAGAGCAACCACTTCATTTTGAGGACCTCAAAGTATATTTACCAACAAGGTGCTAGAAATCAATATAGTTTCACTAGAATACATTTTGCATTGTAAGCTCTACAGTCTGGTCTCACTTCTTCATCCAACTGTTATTGTGACTTTTATTTGTTTATAAGAGGTCTCCTCTCTCTCTCTCTCTCAACAAACACACCCACGCCGAGACATACATTCTCTTACACCTACATACATGCCCTATCTTATATTTACTTCATTAACAATTTTGGAAATAGTTATATTTTGGAAGGGTTTTAAATCTGAACTGAACCTAAAAATGCATTTGACTAGAAAAAGATTGAGCATGGTGATTCTTGGTAAACAATCAGCAGCTTGAAAAAGAAATAGCAAGTTATTGTTGAAGTTGGAGTTGAAGATTTTTGAACCAGCACTCAACAAATTTTCGTTGACATATTCCCGAAGTTGAAAATATCAATCAAGGTTCAAAATATTACATTTTGAAGCCTTTCATTCTCCTGCTGGCTAAACTTCGTAATCTCTGTTTGCTCACTAAGTGCAGCTTGTAATCTCCAGATCTGAGATGAAAAGGATTGAAATACTATATTAAAAAGGGTCAATCGGTATCAAATAGATTTAAAATCTAGTGTAATTTTAATCAGTCCAAATAACAAATATGCTGCAATCTGGATAGGATAATGCAAACTAGAGGTAGAAGTTTAGAGTGCATAATAGGGACTGCAATAATATTGTGGTTACCTCCTCAACAAGATCTGGTTTAGGCATTTTCTTCACAACATCAGGTGCAAAAGTGTTATACCTGAATGATATGGACCAAGCAGAGATCAGTAACAATAATTGTTATTTTCAATTCCTCAGACCTAGTCTATCAGACTACACACAAAGTATGCAATGTAAAAAGTGCAATAACATACGTAACAAGAGTTACCGGAATATATGAAGAGGGAAAGAAATACAAAAGACATTCTGATAGGATATATAGTTTAATTTATAGGAAAAATCAATATGTTACTATATTTGTATCATCTTTCCTGACTCCAAAAGAATTTTGAAGGCACAATAAGGAGAGTTCTGCAGATCCATTGGAGGAGGAGAGTGGACAGGAGCTAGCTTTTACAAGATATAAAAAAAAACCACAACCACCCTATTTAGTAATATTTTATACAAAGTGATACTTGGCTAGCTAGTGACATAAAAAAATGAAGTGATCACCTGTCCTTGTGGTTGTACCCATAAATATATGAAAACAACTATAAACGAAAAATACTTCAACATTCTTAACTAGTTCCAAGATGGCAGAACTATGATATTTGCTATTTTAGAAGATTCGTAATAATTTCTTCCAGTGAGAAAGGTAAGGATTTTAATAAAATACCAGCATAGTGGACCGTATAGTTTATTGATGAAAGATTACACGTTGGAAAGTCGCTTGTCTAAAAGCCTTATTATGCATGGCATGGATGTTAAGCACTAATAAATACCACATACACGCATGCACTAAGATGAAGTACCAACACAACCAATTTAGGTCCTTGGACCCTCAAATAGAAATAATGAGGGCTCTCTAAATTGCTCCAATAAGCGAGCAGCTGAGCACAGAAAGAAGATTGCCAAAATGGAGATATTCCATAAAAAGGTACAAATTTATAGTATAGAAATACACTGACCCAGAAACCTCAGCATTATAAAGTCTAGCCTGTTCCTCTTGACTTCCTTCATCAATTGACCACCAACCAAGCAACCTATTCACAGAAATGAACCATAAGTAACAAAAATTGCTAGAAAGTAGCAGATGTTACATTTTGTTTATAGTTTGCGTTTGTGCAGCCAAAAATCCAATACTGCCCATTCAAATATTAAAGACCTCTGATTGTTAAACAATTACTTCGATCCATGGTGCAAAAATCCAAAAAATTCGTGAGCTTTTGACGCTAGAGCAGAGTATGTTCCAGAGCCAACTTCACTGTGCACTAAAAGAACAATTTTCTCCACCAATCTATATGCAGCAAATAAGACCCCAGCTCCTTGCAACAAAAAAAGAGGAGCAAAAAGAACTGGAAATGAGATATGTCTAGCGCCAGATGGTGTTCCCTGAAAATGAAATGGGAACATGAATGAGGACAACTTAAAGAACTTCGAAAAATCTCCACAAATAGGAAGTTCTCAACATCTATTACACCTCTAAGCGCATAAAAAGAAGGATCTGGAAAGTGACAAAAGGAACTTTCATAACATGTCCACCAATGTCCTGCAGGTTGCACATTCCAATCTGGTGCTGGTCTTCATCTGAAGAAACCACTAAGCCTCTATTCCAGTCAAGATATCTAATAGTCATTGAAGATGAAGAGGATTCTCTAATGTTTGACTGCCTATGAATAGCTGGATTATACCACTTTGTGCAAACAAGAAAGGCAAAACACTCTGCAATGCTGTAAATGGACGAACAAGAATTATTTCAAGAAGCAGAAACAGAATATAACAATCATCAAAACTTGCTTAAACACAATAAATCATACCCAAAGTTTATAAATAAGTCCCACCAGCCTAGAGCAGCTATGTCACCTGAATGTAGTTGTAAATAAGGTCAGGAAAATAAATGCATAATGAATATTAGCATATAATTTGTTATGTGCATCCTAAGAATATGCATAAAACTCTCCAGTGTATTGGTTGATAAAAAATGGGTTTGGAGGCCAGCAAGAAGAGAAGATTTAGTGTCGATACAAAGTTTTCGTCCTTCTATCCAGATTGGTGGTTTTGATAAACCTTCTTTGATGCCCTCTAAATCAGGTAAGTATAATACTTCTGAAACTTGCGAAGCAATTAGATTCAAATTACCAGTAGTTGCAAGGTGGAAAATTGTTTGGTTCTCATGTGCAATTACAAAGCATGCTTTTTATACTTTGGTTGACAATCAAAAATAGACTAGCTACTCAAGATAGGATGCTGAAATGGGGATATAAAAGGAACCCTAAATGTGTGTTCTACAGAAATTGTATTGAAAGTAGAGATCGCCTCTATTTTGAATGTGGATCTACTAAAAGACTGTGGAGGCAAGTAATGAGGAAATGTATGTGGGGTGCTCCTGAAACGGATTGGGAAAGAATTATGGACTGGGGATTGAAGAAGCTAAAGGGAGAAGGGTTAAGGGCAATAATGTGCAAGCTGGTAATGGGGGCAAGTGTATACCATATTTGGTTGCAAAGGAAAAACAGAATTTTTGGAAGGCAAGCAAAGTCCGAAGAAAGCATAATGCAGGTCAGTTTATGGGATGTAAAAAATAGAGTGTTTTCTAAGAAGGGATTTAAGATTTTCGTGTTGAATAGGGTTCGTCTTGTGAGGGGAATTCCCCTCTGTTTTGAATAAGTGAGTAGCATGATGTAATTTCTTGGAATTGTAAAGGTGTTGAATGAGTGGTTAGGAGTGAGTTAGAAGGCTAAGAGTGTGAAGCTGTTTTCTGTGTACTGAACTTCATTGCTTATCTGAATGACTTATTCATCCAATAAAAAAAAAAGAATATGTATGCCACGTAATTGCTATACACTTACAAATTGTTAACATGATGTTTTCCAAAGAATATTTTTGATGCATGCACATGTTTATGAGCAAGCACAACACGGCTAACAGACCATGGGGCTGGAACTCAACCATCACGCAGAGATTGTTTGGGATGTGTATGGTAACAGGATGAGACTGGGTTTGAAACAGAAAATAACTTCCATCCGCGTTAAGAATGTTATTTAAAGATTGCTCTGGCCTCCAGCCTAAACTTCTCTCCACATCTCATGAATTAATAAGGATGATATTTGTTCATAACTAATCATAAGACATGTCAAAATGGTGCAGTTATATGTAATAGAAGTCAGAATTAATATATCACAACTATTTATGATTGATAACAACATTTTCTGAATGCTTCATCATACAGTTAACCTTTAAATACTGGTTCTCCGACCAACAGTATGCAGGATCTACCCAGTTCCTTTCAACACCTCAATATTGCTCTCATCTATATATACATAACATGGGCATTTAACGTATTTCGATGTCTTACATGTAGCATGTGTTGAATAAACAATCATTTATATTCTCTATGAATTACTGATTCTTAATGGCCAATGGTGTCAATGCCTCACATTGGTGTCCAAGACTGGCACCCATGATTAAAACTCTTTAAATGCTTTCATGATTGTGGCTGTTATAGTGTTATGTTTTTCTAGTACTCAATCAAAAAATTTTTCTTGATTATCCAAGTAAGCTCATGCCACAAATATGACTAAGTGAAATGATTTCCATCAAAGTGAGAGTGAAGTCTCTTTGGATAATTAAATAATAAGTGGGAAATAACTTTCTTCAGAGCTAATCTCTTGAATTGTTCACTTGATCTTCAAATGGTGTTGGAAACAATCATTAACTGTAGCAGAGAAGAAAGACGTGAACTACCAAGGAGAGGGAGAGATAAGATAGGCAAGTAATGAGGAAATGTATGTGGGGTGCTCCTGAAACGGATTGGGAAAGAATTATGGACTGGGGATTGAAGAAGCTAAAGGGAGAAGGGTTAAGGCAATAATGTGCAAGCTGGTAATGGGGGCAAGTGTATACCATATTTGGTTGCAAAGGAAAAACAGAATTTTTGGAAGGCAAGCAAAGTCCGAAGAAAGCATAATGCAGGTCAGTTTATGGGATGTAAAAAATAGAGTGTTTTCTAAGAAGGGATTTAAGATTTTCGTGTTGAATAGGTTCGTCTTGTGAGGGGAATTCCCTCTGTTTTGAATAAGTGAGTAGCATGATGTAATTTCTTGGAATTGTAAAGGTGTTGAATGAGTGGTTAGGAGTGAGTTAGAAGGCTAAGAGTGTGAAGCTGTTTTCTGTGTACTGAACTTCATTGCTTATCTGAATGACTTATTCATCCAATAAAAAAAAAAGAATATGTATGCCACGTAATTGCTATACACTTACAAATTGTTAACATGATGTTTTCCAAAGAATATTTTTGATGCATGCACATGTTTATGAGCAAGCACAACACGGCTAACAGACATGGGGCTGGAACTCAACCATCACGCAGAGATTGTTTGGGATGTGTATGGTAACAGGATGAGACTGGGTTTGAAACAGAAAATAACTTCCATCCGCGTTAAGAATGTTATTTAAAGATTGCTCTGGCCTCCAGCCTAAACTTCTCTCCACATCTCATGAATTAATAAGGATGATATTTGTTCATAACTAATCATAAGACATGTCAAAATGGTGCAGTTATATGTAATAGAAGTCAGAATTAATATATCACAACTATTTATGATTGATAACAACATTTTCTGAATGCTTCATCATACAGTTAACCTTTAAATACTGGTTCTCCGACCAACAGTATGCAGGATCTACCCAGTTCCTTTCAACACCTCAATATTGCTCTCATCTATATATTACATAACATGGGCATTTAACGTATTTCGATGTCTTACATGTATGCATATGTTGAATAAACAATCATTTATATTCTCTATGAATTACTGATTCTTAATGGCCAATGGTGTCAAATGCCTCACATTGGTGTCCAAGACTGGCACCCATGATTAGAGCATTACTAATGGGCTCAACAAAATAGCCTTTTGGCTATTTTGTTGAGCCAATTTAACCAAAATGGTAAAAAAGTCCCTCTAGTGGACTCAACTAAATAACCCAAAAAACTTGATGAGTGTACAGTACTCATCAGGTTTGATGAGTACTGTACACTCATCAAACCAATAAAAAAAATATTACTTTTTTTTCTTCTTCTTCCTCCTCCTCCTCCGTCCTTGTCTGTTTTGCTGTTTCTCTTCTGGTTCTCTCTGTATTCCCATTCGTTTTCTGTAAATTTATCAAAACAAAGAATTCATTTTGATAGATGATTTGCTTTAGCCGAAAACCCATAGTATGTGACAGAAAAGCTGATTGAGTGAGTTGTTGAGGGGGATCAAATCAGAATTTGTTTCAGCAGTATTCATCCTTCGGAAATATGTCGATGAGGTCTGCCTTCATATTTCCCTTCTCTCTCTGTCTATCTCTGTTAATATTACGAAAAATCTGAGTATATGGACATTGCTTGAGGCCTTGGATGAGCTTCTTTCTCCTCCCCTTTTGTAGCTTTTAGCTGATGGTGAAATGGGTTTGTGGATCCTGTTGTTTCTGGTAATTGTTGACATGTGTTTTGTTTGTTTTTCTTTTTTCTCTGTTTCGGGTGTTTTCTGAGATCAGCCTGTTTTGGTGGGTTTGATTTTTCCATGAGGGCTTGGGTCTGTGACGGAGACGAGAGGGAGAGAAGGTCTGTGATGGAGACGAGAGGGAGAGAAGGAAAAAAATAAAAAATAATAATAATCTTAAAAAAATAATATTTAAATGGAATAGTGATAGTGAGTAGTTAATTTGCTGAGGCTGTTAGAAATGCTTTAAAAAAGTTGATGGTTAAAATGCTGAGAATGTGGTTTTCAGTTAAATTGGCTAGTAAAATCTGCTGAGGCCACTAGGAATGCTCTTATAACTCTTTAAATGCTTTCATGATTGTGGCTGTTATAGTGTTATGTTTTTCTAGTACTCAATCAAAAACATTTTTCTTGATTATCCAAGTAAGCTCATGCCACAAATATGACTAAGTGAAATGATTTCCATCAAAGTGAGAGTGAAGTCTCTTTGGATAATTAAATAATAAGTGGGAAATAACTTTCTTCAGAGCTAATCTCTTGAATTGTTCACTTGATCTTCAAATGGTGTTTGGAAACAATCATTAACTGTAGCAGAGAAGAAAGACGTGAACTACCAGTA
>FXXK01000089.1:129541-187456 GCA_900184695.1 Betula pendula | reverse complement strand
ATCACTATCAAGGTTTAATCAACAAGAAAAATAGCTAGTTATATTACTAGAACGTGTATAACATGGGAATAAACATTAGAGTAAAATTTGGAAAGAAGATTGGTTTCTTTTAGAACTTCTAAACAGGGTCAGTTTGTCATAGCGCCGAACTGAATGCCTATAAATGTAAATTGTTGATATGAAAGCACAAAAAGACACAAGTAAAGAGGTTGCTTGCATATGAGATTCATCTAATATACAATGAATTACCATTGCAGTTAAGAAACAGAAAGACTTACCACATATCTTTAGAAGAGTGAATGTTGTTGCAGCAATAAAGAAGACCATAGAAATTGCGACCCAGAAGTGCTAGAAACCAAATAATTATTTTTAGTATTGAAACTTTAGGAATAAGAACACCATATTTGCAAAATTATAACATCACAATAAGCATCACAGGAACAATTCCATCATTATTGTTGCTTTACTTGAGCAAGTTAATGTCAGTGTCTTGTTCAAATATCACACAATAATGAATGTTATTATGGAAATAAATGGTTTTAAACATCAACACCCTTGTTTTTTCTCTTTCATAATAAAACATTTTTACTTATCAGAAAAAATATCTTTTCCCCACTTTTTACAAAATCATAACAATTAAGATATTGTCAAAACTGAAAGATACTTAAAAGAGAAAGTATATTTGTTCCTCGGGTTCTTTTTAGTGGGTGGGATAAGATGCTGGACAGGATGTAATATCCCAATTGGGTTTCTGGTGCCATTTGGCAGGACAGAAAGTCTCAAGTAGATTATAATCCCACCATTGTGGGAATATCTAGTCCTCTTTTGGAGGGGTGGTGTTGGAATAAAAAGGGTAAACCTTCAGACAGGGGCAAGTTAGATTTCTATAAGGTACGATCAGGGAAGGTTTGCACACCTCTAACTAGATCTATGTGATCTTGTCATTCCATCCCTTCAACATTCTTGCAAGATTGTTCCAATCTATGCTTTTATTTTCATAAATGCACTGTAACCAGGATCAAGTAGCAGTGAGGTCCATCACCATTTCACAAATCAAAACAGTGCACATTTTAAAAAACTAAATAATGCTCAGAAAAAATTTCTCATTATTTATTTTTAGGTTTTATCCAGCATAACCATATAAACAGGAGTTCCTCATTAAACCTAATGAAAACTGGTATCCTCTACCTATACAAATACTAGGCGCAGAGTGCTAACAGGCACCTAATTCAGCGTCACCAATCACATAGACCTCAGAACTATTACCTAGATAAGCAAATCATCCATGTAAATTACGGGGAAATGTATCATCAAAACAATTCTTTAATTGACAATAGAATTACAGAACGTACAGGAAGAGTCTCCCATATCGCCTCATCACTCATGCTTTCTTCATCTCCAGGCATTAAGGCCCTACACATCCTATATAAAAGATAAACATCAATTACTTGGGGCTATTCTACTTATCAACAATTTCCCATATGAATTAAAAATTGAATGATCCAAAGTAACATAATGTTTTAATTAAATTAAGCAATAATATTCCTAGACTAGATGTTAAGACTTGACAACAGAAAGGGTAGTCATGGAAAATATACTTTGGTGAGTAATTGGACTATGAGGAAGGGAAAGACTTGACAAAATGCATGAATCCCTCAATGGAAGTGGTGGGTAATCACTCACTTCTTCCTATAAATTAATCATTGTGCTGTGGTTGTGTCTGTATAGTTAAATCAGGATTCTGTTCCATAATTTCTTGTAGAGTGGATTGCTCCACTGTGGCAGAATTTCAACATCAATGTATTGGCTTAATGATTTAAATAAATGCTCACTAGAGAATAGATAACTATATCAAAAATGATTAATTTCTTGATGGAAAAAAGATAATTACCTGATATTATCGATCAGAATTGCTATTTCAAATGTCAACAAGGGCAGAAAGACAGTCTTCAAGTTTACGACTGTAATGTATTCAAGTTTGCAAGAACATCAACAAATAGGGTCTGAACAACTGAAAAATAATGATAACAAGAATCCCAACCTACTTGTGTTAATGTAGATATTCAAGGACGTCTATAAACATGTTAATTAATATTGAACGGACAAATAGATGAGTCTCATGATCAATTCAAGTTATTTTTATCTATCACAGGTAACTCACAAATGTTAATTAATATTTGAACAAAAACTTGTTATCCCCTGTAGTATCTATAGATTGTCATGTCATGGCAGATCTTACATACCATAACTTCCCTCGAGATGTATACAAAGGAGTAGTTCAAAAGCAACAAGCAATGGCATTGCCATGATAGCGTGACAGGGTGCCCACTGTCCATGAAAAGAAAGCATTTAATTTTCTGTCACTATAATAAGATATACAACCAACCTTCATATTTTTCCTACGAGATTTATATGGTAAATTCTATATCAATAAAGATGACATATTCAAGAAAAAGTTAAGAGAGAGTATCTCATACGTGGCGACCATGAGGCATTGAAGGAGCAGGCAAGGAAAACCTGCCTCGTGCTAAAACTGCATGAAAGAGCCACAGAGGAGCAAATATCACCCTGCAGAATAAAAACAAAAGCAAACAGCACTTAATAACAATCTTATCACCAGCCTACATACATGATATTGCAGGTTCATCCACACAACCAAAAAGAAAAAAAGCTATTCATGCTTGACAGTAGATGTCTTCAACTCTCAATATAATTACGGGTAATGTGTATCGAGTAGTTTGCAGCTGTCTTGCATGGAATGAAATTAGATTTTTCCCTCTTCCTCATTGCTTGATTACACAGCAGGAAATGGCTGGATAGCATTTGAACAATTTATGAAATAGACATAGACATAGACTCCCTCAACACATTTTTATATTTAATAGCGCGTTTCTTAGTTTGTAATTACCTAGTGAAATTGATAGATAATTTGGCCAAAGAATAGTGAGAGAAACACCATCAGAAAAATCCCTCATTACAAATTTGAGTAAGTTCTCCTTGGCCAGTATTCAGAACACGCAACACACCACCTTGGAGGGGTTCAGCTGGGCATCCCAGACTCATAATTTCAGGTTTAAATTCCCCCTTCTGTAAGTTTCTACAATAGCCTAACCTGCCAGTACATTGACTGGATCTGGCTGCCACGTTTGAACACATTCCCCACAATATTTTAGCAAAAGTAAGTTTAAAGATTTTGGTTCCACTTAACTTGAAACAATGCCTAGAAGAACTTAAACCTACAAGGATAAAATGTTAAAGTATTAATTAAATTATGAAATTCTCACATTCCTATCTTTTTCAGATAAATGTTGATTTAACTTTCGTGGGTTACTCAATAGTTTATTCCTATTTCAATTAAAATAGTCAACATGTTGTCTGATCATATGTGGGTGTGTTAGTATTAATTAAATTATTAAGTTCATCATTTCGCCTTGCTTTTGGACAAGGGGTGATTTGTCCTAAATTAAGAACACAAGTCTTCACCTGAATTTTAGAGCATTTCAGTTCGATCTGCTCTTCAAAACATGTTATATACAGATATTGAACCCGGCAATGAAGCCAATAATTAATAACAAGTTAAAAAAATGGGTACCTTTTGGTCTCCCACAAACAATGAAAAAAAGAAAGAAAAACAAAGGCATCCTATTGACAACTTGAATGAATCCTAAACTTCTAATAGGTGTCCCATGAACCCAAAATTTCTTGCTTTTTGTTCCACTTCCTCAGAAAACAAACTGTTTCGCAATTCCAACATTCATCTAAAAAAAGATGAAACCAAAACTCATATACAAAAAAGTATGAAGAAGAAGAAGAAGAAGAAAGTCACGGACCACCATGAGTAAGGCACGGCATGTTGAAGCTTGAGTGCAAGCAAAAGCGTGAAGGAGAAGAGCAAGGCATGGGCCACAAGCGCATGAAGAGAGTGGGCCACTCTCCTCCAGCTCATCACCCTCCTCTGGACCAACATTCCCAGAAGAAGCAAAAATTGCAGGACCAAGAATCCCTTTTCCGGGACTTTCAAGAGAATGACCACATTGGATTGGATCAGGACAACGGGTGACCTCTTCGAGGTAGTAGGTACAGTAACGTTTGTCTTTCTGACTTTGCTTTCACGCCAAAGAAATGTCTCCTTTCGGACGGAAATGCCCACAGTGTTTGGATGTAATGACCGCCGAAAAAGTGAGGAGTGGGGATCGGGGGTTCGTGTGTTTGGTGAGGAGCATTGGGTAATTTAAAGTCGTTTATTGGAATAAAGAAGCTCATATAATGCCCCACTTGCCCGTTGGATACTAGGATTTGGATTTGGATTTGGATTTGATGATATATTTTTCTGTTTTGGGTTGCTGATTAAAATGGATAACTCACACAACTTTTATGTGGAGGTACACGTTGTAAGGCACTTTTGGATATTTTTTATTTTTCCATTTTTTTTAATGCTACTTTTCAAATCTAATTATCGTACTAATTTTATATCAACCCCACTTCAAACAAATTACGTCATAAATGTAAAAAATAAGGATACTTTAATATTAGGTAATGTATTTTGTGGGGCTTTTTTTTTTTTTTTTAAAAAAATGTTTTAATTTGACATAAAGTGAAAGTTATTTTGTGTTTTGGCTATTTGTTAATACTTTCATTTTGAGAAGAAAAAATTAAAAATTAAAAAACAAAACAAAGTGAAAAAAAAAAAAAGTCTTCTATTTTTTTGTTTGAAAAAAATGTTATGATATAACATTAAAGTTTTTTAAAAAATTATGTTTTAATGAGTACCGTAGTATATTTTGGATTGTTTGTAAATATCTACAGCTTGTGAACAAAAAACATAAAATAATAGTGATCCAGATACAAACATTTAACCAAAAAAATTTAAGTCTTAGAAAGGAAGAAGAGGAGGAGGATGAAGAATTTATATATAGATTAATTATATATGTCATCTTATATGTCTATCTTGTGTCAACTAAAAGTGATGTGGCTTTTAATATTACTATTAAATTTATTATTGATGATTATTGACTTTTGATCTAATGGTGATTTTAAAGTCATGTCACTTTTGGTTGACACAAGATAGACATAAAAAGTGACTTATATCATTACTTCTATATATAATAGCTAACAAATTAAATATATTTCTTCAAATATCATCCACCATCCGACATGGCTCTTTGTGATTTTATAGAGCGAGTAATGTTTATCAGTGTTTGATTTTTTGTTTCCAATGGGATGGTGATGCAATATACTACTCCATTATTTTATATGACCAGCTCTGATAAATTAGCTCTCTACGTGATATATATATTACTCTTTTTATATATATATTTGATGAACTAACATAAACTTGTTAAATGTGTAGTGATGTTCAGTATCCGCTCTAACATTTAATGTGTGAATCCGTTGATTGCTTTATAAGGGCCGGCTATGATTTGTGTTTTGTGTTTGGCCATTCATGATGCAAATTGGGGATGTTAAGAGTCTTTAATTATGGATGTGCCACTTTGACATCATGTGCACACAAGATATATAGGGCATGCCATACTCTTATAAAAAGATACTATCATAATGGATAAAAATAACAACAATTAGAAACTTAAGATATACTTTTTATAGTATGAAGATGTTGTTTCGTGTACCCAAGAATAATCCCTCCACGTAGTAGACTCCCAAGCTTGAGATAAAGCTGACGAGACCCATCTAATAGGCCACACTGCGACGAAGCTCAAGTCCTTGGACCGCCCAATGATTAGATACCCATTAATTCCTTGAGGATTAATTTGCTTCCTTAACATAGAATCATGATAGTTTGATAACTTCACTTCAGTCACTTTCCTCCTTCTCAGTGGAGTATTAGACAGGATCACACCTTAATACGCGTTCTATGCCCTTTTCTCCCTTATTCTTTAAAGAGATTATTGACTTAAGATTTAGTGCTTATTGTATGTTCTGATGGCTTGAAATATGGTGTCTGATTAACTAATTATTTACCGTTCATATCATATTAAATAATATCAATTAAATGACCCAATACAACCTTATATATGGATCCAAACTTGACGGATATCCCAATTGCTACCTAGTTATTAGATTCTCCTTTGTTTGATCGAAAGAGGTGGTTGAATAATTGGGAAGTACCCCTCAATTATTCCAACTGCCACCAATTAATTAGTTTCCCGCATTTTTAACTCCACTCGCTTCTTAGAGTTCTAGAAAAAATGTTTTATATATTGCAGAAAGAAGAGAAGAACATGTCAACGATCGGCTAGAATTTCTGACCTTAAAACTGGCTAGCAGTTGATCACGGGCAGATTTTGATATGGCACCCGAAAATCATAACTATAAAATTACGTATAACATTACTATAAGTTTTGTTAATCTTTTATTTTATATATATATATATATATACATACTTTTTTATGGGCAGCGAAACATGGGTAAATGTTGGCCTTACCTTTGGCCATTATGACCTGAAGCCGGCAGGAAGGTTCGTTGGCAGTAGAAGAGGTGATGTCGGATTCAGCCATGACAAAGCAAGAGTAGGGCAAAGCGAATTAATGCAAGTACATTGAGATATTGGAGAATGTCTGTCACGATCTGATGTAATGTCAGAATATCAACATCCTCATAATGAAGTACACAATTCCTTTCATCTCTTACGAAGGTGAAGTTTAATCCAAAGTAATTTTATTTGGGGCAACTCTTAACAGAGAAGTAATTTACTTGATGTCTTTAAGAAAATACACTATGGAGAAGGATTCTAAGATCATTTTTAACACGGTTTATGAATTTAATATGAAATTAAAGAATTAAAATTAAGAAGTTTGACCCATTTAATTAAATAAATCGAATTATGGTTGATCTATGTAATCTTATAAATATGCTTCGATACGATCCAAATCAAATACGTGACACAATGACAGACAATTTTCTATATGACTAGCAAACCCAAAATGAATCCAATACAGAATTAAAGAGTTAAAATTATGGGGTTTGATTCGTTTAATTAAATAGGTCGAGTTATGGTTAACTTATAAAATCTTATACCGATTTTTTGACATGACTTGAATACGACACGCGAATACAAATTGCTAGCCTTTAAGTAAATTAAGGTGAAAAATGTGAATATAATTAACACAAAAATGAGCTTTACTACAATTTCCTTATAAATTATTGTGGTTCAATACTCATGTGAATTGTCTTTTTAGCCACTAAATAATTAAATTTACTTGTCAAATTTTATTGTTTAATTTTTTTTATCCATGTTATATCACGTGGTATTTATGTAGACTGCCACATAAATTTATAAAAAATTATAATAAAAATTGTAATATCGAAAATATTTCCCATTGCCAGAATGGTACAACAAGAAAAAGACGTATAAATTACTTGAAGTGAAAAATGGTGAGTACTGTACGACAAAAAGACATTTGACAATAAGAGTGAAAAAAAAAAAAGCAATAGAAAGCAATACGGGTGAGAAATTCTTTTTACTAGTCTTTTAATTAGAATGATTCGTCGCTTTAACCATTCTTTCATATCTCAATAATTTAAGATTTACTTTTAAAAAAATAATAATAATAATTTAAGATTTAAGAACAAGGAAACAAAAGAAAACAATGTAGATTTTATCTTGTCTTGTTTTGGAAACATGGGAACTTTCAGAAGACAGACTGTTTTGTTAGAAACCTTATAATTAACAAGCCCAAACATGTGGCCTATTATTAATTAACAAGCCCAAACAAGGCACATAAAAGAATTGATTGGATTTAGCTCCAAGAAAATGGACAATTTAGCTCTGCCTCATTCTAAAGCTTATTATTGGAGGCCCAAATGATCAGTGGTTTAGATAGCGACTGTACCTATAGGAAAGAATATTGCTAAAACTCTTTTGAGCCCCAACGACGAGATTCTCTCGATTTAAAGCGAAGTGAAAATGATATATTTTATGGTGTAAATTAAAATTTTTATATATATATATATTTATTATATTGTCAATATGTTGTTATGTCATTTAAAATTTTTATTATGAAATATAGACCACGAAATATAGAAGATTATGTTCCACTGATTTATGAGTCCGTAAAAAGGATTTAGTTTTCATATCTTACATAATTTGTCCTGTTACGTAAGTTTTTTGTGTTCTAAAATTGATATGACTTTTAAAATTATCATTAAATTTATGATAGACCATTATTAAATTTTGATGTAATGATAATTTTAAAAGTCACATTAATTTTAAAATGACACAAAATAGATTTGAGTGTTCTCTAACCTGCTATGGTATAACAGTGCTTTAAATGCTATTCTCTTGTGAAGCCTGACTCATATAATAATGTCAAAATTTTGAGAACAAAAAATTGCATGCAACTCTCTTAACTAAGAAAGCTAGCACACAATAAATGTACATTCTTTGTGCACATAGAATAAATTCATGTTTCGCGACCATGCATTTTCACTTATATATATGAAGATTTTAGCGGAGCCTTGCATGAAAGCGGTGAAAATAATGAATATGCATGCAGCACACAGGGAGACTTAAGCTGCAATAATTAAATGGTGGAAGGCTCATACAGAGAACATATTTGATAATTGAGAAGAAAAAAGATGAAATGTAGGTTCCATACTGCAAATATATTAAATACAGACCAAAAAAAAAAAGCTTCAAAAAAGAAAACCGAAGAAAGAGGACAAGAAAGCCAAAAGGTCGAATAAAATATTGTCTCATGTACATTCTCTAGGCCATCACTAGCTCTCGTGACACTTGACGTGCATGCCTCATTAGGGTTTTCTTTTTATTTATTTATTTTTATTTTTTATACTTTACTGAAATAAACAAGAGCTGGGCGGCCTGAAGATGGTTGTACGGACGGGTGGAGGAGTTGGGTGGTGGCGGCCATGTGGGGACGGAGCACATGACGAGAACTAAATCGTCACTACTCTAATGAATGATTATATATACTTCCACCACTGCCCAGAAGAGAGAGAGAGAGAGAGAGAGCACATGACGAGAACTAAATCGTCACTATTCTCATGAATGATTATACTTCCACCACTGCCCTGAAGAGAGAGATAGAGAGAGAGAGGCACTAAGAAACAAAGATTACCTCAGACTGCATGTTTGAGTTCAAATCGGATCAGAGTTCAGAGAGGCCATGAAGTCCACATTTTCTATGTTAGGATTCAATATAAGGTTTCTCTCCCCACGAAAAAGATCCTTCCCTCTTATTTCCCTTCCTAACAACCCAACCACATCCTTCTGATCAGTTCTCTCTCTCTCTGCGTGTACGTGCAGTCTTCTGAACAACCAAACAAAAACACAGCAAAATGGAAAGAGTATCCCGCCAAGACAATGCAACCCTCTCTCTCTCTCTTACACACGCTTGCTATTTTTTGAAGTGATACTGCAGGTACACAAAACATACTATCATTACCGATTTCTTCATTGGTGCAAATACATAAATAATAAACACACCAAAAAAACCACTCCCACAAGAAAAAAAAAAAGCCAAAAAAAGAAAAAAAGAAAAAGATGATCACAATTAATTAGAAGTGCACGCATTAAGGGCTTAATTAAAGGATATTGATATTAGTCCTTTGTCTCTTAACACTCCCAGAAGAAGACTCGTCCCCAGTACTAGTCTTCTCCATCACCGCCTTAAGCGCTTCTTGAATTGAACTTATACAATATTGCTGCTGCTCTTGCTCTTGCTCTTGCTGGTTTTGTTCGCCGCTACTACTCGAATTATCCTCATCCCCAGTAATGAAAAGCACGTTCTTTACACGTCCCCCCAGCGTTGTAATCTCAGCTTTCAAGGTTCTTAAACGTAAAGCTTTCAAGGTCTTGATGAGGTCAGGCAGAAGATCAGACCTGTCCTCACAGCAAAGCGAGGCTTTGATCACAAACTTACCGTCCTCGTCGGATGCATCAACGGTCAGCTCATCCACTTCAGTCGGTACTGGACTGCTTTCCGCTATCAAAGAAGTTTGCCGCTTCAGCTCTTTAACGTGTTGTATTACTTCCGCTAACAATGAAGCTTTGTCCGTCTATATTATATCACAACAACACAAAACAACGCATAAGAGAAAAGATATGATATACACGCACGCACGCACGCACGCACGCACGCATACAAATGGATGTGATTTAATTGAGTGTGTCGAAAGCAAATTATTAAGGTGCGGTTTGAAGTTTTTTTTTCTACTTTGATGATTCAGGATTGAAAGTGGGGATTTTTAATGGTGGGGTTTTTTGGAAGGGTGTATACTGTGACTGACAGGGATGCTACTTTGTCTGGCTTTATTCTTTTTCATTTTGACTGATATCCGGCAAGAAATTTCCATGGGAAGCTTTTCAACTGCTCCACGGTTCCTCTTTATCGTATCAAACCAGCGACATTAACGCATATTCCGTCTTTTCGATTTTTCTCTCCTCGGAACTACCACAACACTCAGAAAGAAGAAGCCAAAAGAAAAACAGCAATTAATAAAGAGGGATCATAACCGAAAAGAAAAAAGAAAAAAAGAAAAGCTAGCTAGGCGCAAAAACACGACTACACACCTCATATCATATCTAATGGTAGGTTTTGAAGGCAACTAGAATCTTAGGAAGATCTACAGAGATCTTTGATTGAAAAAGCTCATTAAGTAGTTACGAAACAAGACAAAAAGTGTACACAAGAAAAAGTATAAAAGTATGACACCCATATAAAATACAACATGTTGTACATATGTATATATTTTTTTTAATTTTTCCTTTGAATATATGATGATGATGATTATCTAATTTACTTACTTTGGTGGTGCTGGGTAATAAGCTGCGCAGCCTAGCAAGGTGGTTGTTGATTCTCTCTCTTCTCCTCCGCTCAGCCTCACTATGACTCTTAGAGGCTGCAAGAGCTTTGGCATCCATAATTTCTTGGGCAGTCATTTTACCCAACTCGGCTTGAAGCCCAAACGGAGCGGAACCGGGTTGAACCGCCTGCCCGAGTGTGTCGGATATGATACGGAGATGGTCTGAGGATGGACCGTCATAGGCAAACTGTAGAGAAGGAGCTCTCCTGTTAAACAAACCGGCATAGGATGACGGCGGGGGAGGCACAAGAAATGGGTCGTGGTGGTCTTGGACCGGGTTTGATGCGAAGTGGGCCGGGTTGAAGGCGTGGATCGGAGGGAGAGACCATGGCTGCAGGATTGGTGAAACTTCAGGGAACATCAACCCTCTACCGCCTCCATACATGTCACTGTTTTGTTGTTGCATCTGTTGGTGTTGTTGATGAAGAAGTAACTGTTCTTGGAAGTCGTGTATGTTAATATTATTCAGACTTTGAGAACATTCTCCTTCATCTTCTTCCTTCTTCCCGCACATCTTTCTTAAAATTTCTCTATGTATGTGTAACGAGTAAGAATATATATAGGACAAGTTACAAATCTACAGCTTCTGGGTTCTGGCTGCAGGTTACGTATTCATCGCTTGCTTTCTGAATATTGAATATGAAAAGGAGAATTCAAAAGAAAAAAAAAGGGTTAGCAAATTGTTATATATGTAGGAATTACAAGAGTAAAGGGTATTAATTAAGGAATAAATGATAGAATAGAAAATAGGACAGACCTTGGTTGATATTTGGGGGATGATCTTGGTGTTTCTCAGTCCTCTCTATCTCTTTCACTTGGGTAGGTTTTGCTGCCACTGCCTTTGTGGGGGGAGATGAGGCCTTTTTATCCTTTGCGCCTCAACCAAGCTTTCCTTTTTCCTTTGTGCTTTGTTGGTATCTTTTTGGTTTCTTTGTTTTTTTTTTTTATTTGTTTTTTAATTTGCTCTTCTGCACCCTCCACCACTCTAAATATATAGAGCCTGTTGAGTACTGCTAGTCTCCTTTCCTTTCTTCATACGGCATTCTCTATCCATCCCTGTAGCTTTCAGGGTGGGGCATTAGCAGAAAGTAATATACCCGAAAGTAATATACCCGGCCAAAATTATAAATTATAATAACATCTGTTTGTTGCTTTGCAATTGGTTCAAAGTGTATAATTACACTCTCTCTCCCTCTCTCAGCGCAGTTGGAGAGAGAGAGAGAGAGGGATGGGAAACACAAGCACAAACAGAGTGAACACACAACACACAGATTGTCGACCGACCAAAGACCAAAAAGGCTGAGAGTATCATCATGATAAAAGGCTTCGCTAACCCTTTTCTTTCTTTCCAATATTTTTAATTTATTTATAAAATCATCTTTTAGGCCTTTCCTCTCCTTACCTCGGTCAAGCCCCCACGTTCTTCCATACTCCTCGCTCTCTCCACGCCACCCTTTCTGCTTCCCCAAGACCATGTAATCATTGTGTCTTGGAACACACTCCACCCCTCCTACTCTCTCTCTCTCTCTAGGTTCTCCTCATAAGTTTCTTGGTTTCAGTTACATATGTATTCATAGCTCTTACCAGTACTTTTAGAATTTATGTCTTTTGGAACTATGAAAGATTTGTGTACCTTTGTATTTCTTAGTGAAATAATAAGGGTAGATCATTGTCATGTGTTTTTCTTTTTACATGCGCAACTTTTTGCCTTTTCATAAGAAGGATGCCCGTGTATTCAATTCAGAAGAAAATTAGAGCACTCACATAATTAAATTTGTCAAAAAAAAAACCAGCTCGTACTACTCGAATCTCTATAGTTATTACCACGTGGCAGTACTATTTGCAGAATGCTATTTCACATGAACCAAGTTCAGAATTCTAGTCCGAAGTTCCATAATCTAATAATGTTTTACAACCTAGAAAAAATTGCAATTCATTGGGTACTTGCAATCCTTAATTAATTAGAGTATAAAAACAAGAGAATTGCGGCCATGTTTCTTTAAGTTTTTGTTTTTTGTTTTATGTTATCAAGAAGACATAAATGCATTAAGAAATAACTTAACACACAAAATACTATTAAAGACACAAAAATATTTTTTACTTATGTTGTATTAAAACAAAATTTCAAATTAATAACAAAAAGAGAAATACTATTCTTTATACTATAATCACACTATATATGCTAACATACATAACATGAGCTAATAACCCTTAGATCAACTCTTACTTCAAAAAAATATCAAGAGCTACTAGCACATGCCGCATCAAAGGAAAATGTTAGAATATCGAAAAATGCTACAACATTTACTTGTATTTTTCTCTCATCCTTCTATTTTTCAAAATTATCATTAGATCTGTGGTTCACATGTGTGAACATACATGGGGACCACAGATTCAATGGCGATTTTGAAAAATAGAAGGATGAGAGAAAAATATTATTAACACATAAGGATGAGAGAAATAACTTAACACACAAAATACTATTAAAAACACAAAAATAATTTTTACATTTATGTTGTATTAAAACAAAATTTCAAATTAATAACAAAAAGAGAAATACTATTCTTTATACTATAATCACACTATATATGCTAACGTACATAACATGATCAGCTAATAACCCTTAGATCAATTCTTACTTCAAAAAAATATCAAGAGCTACTAGCACATGCCGCATCAAAGGAAAATGTTAGAATATCGAGAAATGTTACAGCATCTACCTGTATTTTTCAATAGTAATTTTGAAAAATAGAAGAACGAGAGAAAGACAAAAGAAGAATATGTAGCATTTCCCACCTACATAAATCCATAAATCCAATGATGATTGTAATATTTAGAATGATGAAAGAAGGATTTAAGTAGATATTCTAACATTTTTCCGCATCAAAATAGTGTGATTGTGGTGTGAAATATAGAATCACTCACACAAAAAATACTCTCAAAACACCAAAATACATTAACAAATGAGTAATGATACTACTTTTCATACTGGCTTATTTTACACTAGTTGAAGTGAAGTGGTTTAAGTAATTTTTCTTTTGTATCTTTTAAGTGGCTGACATGAAAAACCTCTTAAAATATGTCATGTCAGTATAAAATATAGCATTACCCGCAATTTGTGGCTCATCTTTCTTTCTCTCTTTTTCTATTTTTTTTTTCTTTCTTTCTTTGCCATTTTTTCTTCTTTCTTTTTCATGCATGTAGATATATATATATGCTGTTCCTGTTGCTTTATCATCACGTACAGTCAAAATATAACCACAATCTATGTCTCGATTGATCATTAAATATATATCCCCGCAGTTAACAAGCATTGAGAAAGAAGAGTAGTGTAAAACTATATATATGAAATAGTCGTTGGCAAAATTGGTCCATCGAAACGGAAAAAGGCCACAGCACCAAACCAATGGAATAAAAGATGTATAATCCCATTACTTTTGATATGTGGCGCGAAACTCAAAGCTCCCCCCGATCGATCAGTTCTGTCTTCCTAGTTTCATAACAGAATCTCTATTCCTGCCTTTTATCCACTTTTTTCTACCGGCTGCTTGGGCCTAAAGAGGTTTAATCTTCTTTTTAGTACGTTGTCCTGTGTTTTAATGGTAAAAATAAATAAATAAATAAAATGCTCAAAGCCCTTCACTGGCAAGCTCTTGGCAATTACACAGTTATATAAGCAGCATGGTTAACAAAAGTAAAACAAAAATCATTAATCCTACTTACTTTTTATTACCCTTTTCAACATACTTATTGTCTATAGAGAGAGAGAAAAACTCAGGAAAAAAAAAAATAGACAGAAAAATCTTATTCATCCAAAAAAAGAGACAGAGAAATCTTTTTTTCTTTTTATTTTTCTCTTTTTTTCTTTTATTACCCTTTTCAACATAATAATTGTCTAGAGAGAAAGAGAGACAAAGAAATATTCTTTCTTTCTTTCCTTTATTTTTTTTTTTTTTGGAATAAGGTTTTAGATTGGGATCCTCTTAGCTTATACATTCTCATACTTTTTAAAATTATCATTAAATTTGTGGGTCCAAATGTAAATACATGACCATGAAAGGAAAAGAATCATTTATCTAACTTCTAACAAGTTGATCTACCATACAAGAAATATTCTCTTTCATAATGTTATTTAAATCAATTTTAAAAAATTAGTATTTAAATTTTTTTTTTAAAAAAATAACCCTAAAGCTAAGATATCCAATTCCTAGATCTTAAATTCATTTTTCACTTGGTTTGGAAATTCTAAATTTCATATTTTAAAACATTTATAAAAAACATATTGTCAAATTAAATTACATTTCAAAAAAAAAAAAACAATTTACTGTGTTAGGAAAAGAAGGATTTTAATTGAAAAGGAGAGCCTTTGATTTTATTTTTATTTTTTTATTATTGTTTTTTTTGTGAATAAGAAATTCATTGAGATAAAACTGATACAAGGAAGGCAGCCACACAGCCCCATAGAAAAACACCACGACTACTTCATATTAACAACCAAACCAAATCCAAACAACTAAACTACCTATGCATCATATATAATATTATCGACTAGAAAGAGAAATGCTGTTAAGCATTATTTGTTGTGAATCTCCAAGCATGTTCTTTGTTGTCCTGTTTTTAATTTTCTTTTTTTTTTTAAAAAAAAAAAAAAAGAACAAACAAACAGGCCGGTGATGTGAATGTGTTACATAGGATGAGAATGCTGAGAGATAAACAACATATAATGTTGAATAGCATTTCTTTACCAGAAAAACGTAAACCAAAGTTTTAACCAGCCACTATTATGACATGCAGTAGAATTCAATCGTGATTTGGGGCTATAGAGAATTATCATAGAGCTGAGGGTAATGCTGCTCAAATAGTAAATGTTGTGAAGGTTACAGAACAAAATTAGAGTAGATGGATATAGATAACTAATGGATGATATGATGCATAGTTGGCAAATTTGTCACACTAAAAGAAATTAAAGCATATTCTGGTGCACATGGATCGCTAGCCAAAGCTTTAAACAAATCATGGTTAATTAGTTTGTATAGAAGAGTTCCCATTTATCAATAAACTATGAATTTTTTTTCAAAAAAGGAAAAAGAAAAAAAAAAGGCTAAAAACTAAAAAGAGCATTAATTCATAACCTAAGTACGCCATACAAAATGTTAAAGATATATAATTACATTTTCAATACTCCTAATTAGCTTGACTCTGAAAATTCTCGTATTTCTTTTCTTCCATCAATAATTAACAATTGCAGCAAACATAAGCTTAAGCAGATTAACAATGAGAGTTGGAAAAGTCTTTGCGCCACCGGCCCATTGAATGGTCCCCCAAACTCGATGAAATTCACTTTTTGCTAAATGTTTTGAGCATATATATATATATATATATATAAAATAAGAGTTTATAAAATATTGAAATCTATAAATTTATATGTATATATGTATATATGTATATACGTAGGTTGAGATGTCAAGTACAAACAAGGTGATTTCTGATGTCTCCTCCGGTGCACTGCCTTGCTCATATCTTTGGTACGGAGAAGTTCTCTTTTCCCTCATTAGCCAGTCACTAGCTTTGGCACTGTTTTTTTTTCTCTGCTGTGATACTATTTGTTTGGCGTGCCATGGCCAACTCTTTATGTATTTTTTTCGTCTTCTGCTCGATCTAGGGCATGGAGGCTTAGAGATCAAGGCCAGGGTGCGTCTTTAGGACCCTTTGAGTTTGTGGTCACGAGCATGGCAGCTGCTTATTTAATTTGGTCCCCCGTACGTTCTTTTATCTATATATTCATCTTTTTTGAATTCCATTTATATATTTGTTTTTAATTTGTTTTTTCTTTTTGTTTTTTTTTTAGCTAGTATCCTATTCAAACATTTGATGATAGCTGCATACCACTACCATTACCAACAAGAAGCCAATGGGTGGGGTTTATGATGACATCAGTCCCACCCTGTCATGACGATTGTTCCCTTAAGCAAATTTAGTGCCTACGGCTCCTGCGTCTTGCCCCAGCATTCCCAAGCAATTTCTGAGCTTTTGGCTTTTAATGAGTGCTTTTTGAACTGTTTCCACATTCGGTACTAGACTTTCATTCTTCCTCCTCCCCAATTTTATTATTAATAGTAAAACATTACCATTAATTTTTATTATTATTATTATAAATAAAAAAACTAGTCAAGTTGCATTAATTAAAACTTCATAAAATTACTTATAAAGCTCAATTTGACATCAAAATGTGGGTTACAACGTACATTCTTTTAAGAATAATCTTAACATTAAGAAGGATTCCTTAATTAATTAATGTAAAATGTGCTATATATATTAATTAAAAATAACAACTACAACGTACAAGAAAAAGAAGAAGCAGCCTTAAGCAAATGTTAGAAATCTATTATTTTGAAAAAGTGGGAAGCTTCGCATGCATGCCAAGCCATTATCAATAAGCTAAAATTTCAAGCAGATCATCCATTAACACTTCCTTTATTGAGACTTAAGATTTCTTGCCTTTTGGATTACTCATCAACTTTACAGTTCAACCAAATTTAGCAATATGGCATATCCCTAATGTGATCATAAAAGGAAGAACTTAGTAATTAATTTGGTTAAAATACCAAGTAAGTTACAGAATATTTATAATCAAATTTCATTGGCAATAGCCAAGTTCAGAGGTCAGAAAAGCATATATATATATATATATACTTACAAGTACGACTTCTCTCAATATTGTGGGTGATGGTTAGTTGAGTCTTTCACCCACAGGAAAAGGGCAATTTATTTCTATGATGACCATAAAACTTCATTTTTGGCAGCTTTTCCAGATTGCCTTCATACATTTTTTCCTTTTGTTTAGCTTTCAGCCTTTTCACGCATTATATACCCAGCTTTCTGCAGATAATTACCACACTGTACGTCTCCATTGCTCTTTCCCTGTAATAAAAAAAAGGATGAATCCGCTAATTAATCTACCCATATATATAACACCACTTACATATTAATTAAAAATTTCCTTATACTAGGTATATGACCTATGAGATCAACTGTTGACCAATATTATTGCTCATAATGTATGAGTGCTAGTGTCAAGAATCTCATGAAAATTGGACGCACTGGTTCATCGAGAGCCTATGATGTTAATAATGCAAGATGTGGCCCATCCAGTGATGGACACAAATAGTAATCTACATGAGATAGCTAAGATCCTACTAAAAGTGATTCTTTTATATGGAAGTGCTTCTCACAAGCCTTTGTCAATGATTTTAAACGATGTATTCATGCTCTATCCTCTAAGTTTTCTAATAATAAACTATGAACACCTAAAGCAAAGAGATCAACTTATTTAACTAGACCTCTTCTTCAACCAGATTAATTTAACTACACTTCTTATGCATATCTAAATAACCTATGGCCGAGTTAGTAAAAGGGCCCACCCTACTAGAGGCTCACTAAATGGCCAAAACCTAATAAATAAGAGGTATGTCATTTAGAACTCTCACTCTCTCATTATTCAGTTTTTTACCCAAATTTTTTTTATTGACTTAAAAATCAGAGTCTTTTCTATTGGTCTCCGGCAGATGCCACTCCAACTATAACGCCCCCAAGTTATTTAACCACAAAATAACCTAGAGTGTTATGACAACAAACTACAAGCATTAGAAATGTGATGATTGATAATGATATCTATATTTTTCTCCTTTTTTTTTTTTATAAAAAAAATAAAAAATTCTTTGAGATACTATTATTAGCACATCACTAGAGCTTCTAAATATAATAACAATTTACAGACTCCATTTTCTCACTCAAAGGTACAATACTATTATCTTCACATTTACATGACATGATCTAATGACTTCAAATTCTTTTAACTACATCTGGACCTCCTCTCTGAAATGTATTGCTAGCTAATATGTAAAATATATTCTTTTACAGATAAAAGGAAAACGTGGTAAGTCCACAACTTAATAACTAAAAGCGTCAGTGAAAGGTAATCCATGCAATGAGCCCAATTTTTCTCAAATATAAAGATAACATATATAAATAGAATACAGGAAACATCAGTACCAATAGATTCTGATTTCAAAAACAAAAGCAAATTAATAAAATGCATCTTTGTTAAGTTATTTATCGAGAGAAGATTTTTACTCTACGTATTGTGCAAATAAGTCATTATCATTATAAAAACATAAAATAAATAGTATTAACCCTCTTTGTGCGTCTCGGAGGACATTTGGTACAATCCCATGACCAAACACGTGATGCACATAGCGCGATATCCACTAGTTGATCGACAAAGTCCGACTTTGAGTGACATCACTCAATCTAGTGATACCCGCAACCGGTGATCCTACCCTGTGGCACTTGACACTTTAGCCACAGCCACTAAAATGTTGGCACCGATTGAAGATAGATATGGAAAAATGTCAACAAATATGGAAGATATCATTCTTGCACAACACACACGGTAAGTGTTCGATGAATTGACATTGCGGTTTCCTTCCTTGGTTGCTTGATGATTATGCAATTTCCTTCTTCATATGCTTGATGCGGTGTATATATCCTGGTGATTGCCTTCCTTAACATTGGAGTGATCCCATCAATTTGTTGGGTGTGCCTTCTGCAATCCTTTTGAGTCATCATCATACTTACCTAACAAATCAAAGTTTAGCTAGGGATATATGGAAGTGTGTGTAGCATGCGTTTCTCCAATATCGTCGCCTATATCATCTTTCCACTTGGATCTATTGACAAGAAAATACTTTTCTTAAAAGAGTCCTAATTTTTGCATTATCCCAATTTATATTCAAATATACACAAGTTTTCTAGTAAGCAAAGTATAAAGCAACGGCTATAGCACGAGTGCAGGGGAAGCATTAATTGCTAAGTAATATATAATGCATATTTATGTACAAGTACAATACTAAGCTGAACAAAGGAATGTCTTAACCCCAAAAAGTTGTTTTGGCAGCTTACAGTCTTCCTATTCAGCACTGAGATCTAGTGGGAGCAGCATAAAAAAATCTGTAGGATCCGATTATTCCTCGAAGCCTTTCCTTAATCTTTCCTTAACCTTTGGCATTTTCTGAGAAAGCCAATTTTGACCAGCCCCAGAAAGTAAAAAACAGTCGAAAGGGTGGACTAGGACTAGGAATCAGCATCTCAATTTTATGGCACATCTACAACCCTATCTGTATATCCTTCAGAAAGTAAGATAGAATTCTTACTACAATAATGTCAACAAATTTGGTCGGTTACTAGTGGGGCCTAATTTAATCTCACCTTCCACCCAAATTCCACAAGATTAGCTTCCCAATAAAGCAGTAGTGGTGCATTGACAGAGGGTGAGTTCTGTATTTCCAGCCGTCCCAATCAATGATGAAGATGTTTTTTATTTTCTTTGTCCTATTCCATCTGCTAGCCTGATCTACCTTTCATTTGTTCTAAGGCAGATCTTTTTTTATTTTACACGATTTGTAAATTTGATATGAATTTAGTGTAAAATTAATGAGTTAAAGTTTAAGGGTAGTATGATCACCTATTTAATTAAATTGATTAATTTAAGATTGATCTATATAATTTTATATATATGCATTAACATGATTTAAACCTAAAACGCGACATTTATGATTTTTTTTATACGACTCTTTAACCAAACACAAACTCAACATAAAATTAGCGGATTAGAGTTGAGGGCTTCGACCCCTTTTTTTTTTGTGAGTTAAAATTGATCTTTATAATTTTATATCCATGCTTTGACACAATCTAATCCTACACGGAAACGAATTGACATCCTTGGTTAATTCCAAGCATTGAAAAATAAAAATAAAATTAAAAAAAAAAAGAAAAGAAAATAAAAGAGGGACTGGCTTGTTTTGATTTGTAAAGTCAAAAAACAAAGCCACCCAAGTTTCCAAGAAATGTGTCCCCAAAGTGGGACAGTGCGTTTTGGCTTATAATAACATTCTCCACCTTAAGATGTCTCTTTCAGTAAGTACTAAAATGCTCTGAATATTCATTTGTCCCACCTGAAAGTTAAGACATCCTAATTTTGTCTCTAAATCACATAAACTGAAATTGGACGTTTTCATCACAACTTAAAGGTACTAATGAGCCTTTTATATATATTGCTTTCGTGGCAGATATTGTTATCATTTCTTCTTTGAGGAGTGGGGGGTTGGAAGCCAAGCAGATAAGAAAGTGGCAAAGTGCATTGTGCACCCACCAGGGTACAAATTCAATTCCAGCTTTGCTTCTAGTTGGTACGCAATGACAAAGGTTTAGTGGAATGTGACCTTGGAAATTTTCAGCCTCAATTTAGGGAATTCTAGCAGAGAATGAGAGAGGGATCAATCCCAAACTCGAGATGCTCAGGTTGGTTTCAGGTAACCTGGGATGCAAAGCCCATCTGTCCAAGTACCTTGAGCCCCACATGCATCTCTCTTTTTTTCCTATCCGAATTTATTCGAGAAGTTTGTGAAGAATTTCATAATGAAATAGAAAACTAAAGAGAAAAGCGGAAAAAAGAGAGAAAATTGAGACAAAAGATTTTCAGGTGGTTTGACATTATATTGCTTATGTCCACTACTAGGCAATTGCCGTAAGGACTATATTTTGCTTTCATTGCTTGATATATATTCTTTATAATACAAAGGACCACTATTTATAGAAAAGAGGTGGTATACGAAAAACACTACAAATAAGGTAATCAAATTAATTAATCACTAGCTTGTTATCTCATGTTTGCTTTTCGTGAAAAAATACCAATTGAAGTGGAGGGTTTCTTCAAACAACAAGTAGCTGGGTCAACTATTCAATCAAATGATATTGAGCATGTTTCCCATCTCTTCTCGAGAAACAAGTGGGCTATTTCTTTGCAAAATTGTGCTCAATTTCATATGTGGCAATTCCGCCAAGATCTCTTCTTTAGTTGGAGGAAGAATCCGCACGAATCGAATTTTTTTTATTATAATCATGGCATATATGCAAATAATCTAATATTAAAAATAAAAATCTGATATAAAAAATCTATATTCTAACAGTTTGTAATAAAAGAGACATACTCAATCAGGCAAATAGCGAAAATGTACGCAAGATGGACCCAAAATATAAAGGAACATTACACAAAGAATAGAGATCTCATAAATCATGAGATTACAATGATTACAAAGATTTTACATATGAGAATTGCCTTCTGTAGTTGGTTGCCAGTTATGATTTAATTGTTCTTTCCTTGTACATGTGGTCAAATATGATCTGAATTCTATGTATGTATGGTGCACGTACAATTGATAAAAAAATTCCAAGTTGGTTGCCAATTAATCACAACCCTAGTAGCTAGTTCATAAACATGCATATGCGCATGACAAAAATGTTGTTGCAATTAATTTAAGAAAGCTAATTAGTAAGTGTCAAAAGGGGTTCTTGTAGTGGGTTGTTGGGTGCAGAATGATGCATCAGCCGAAGGCCTTGCTACGCATCATTTTTGAGTCACCAATTACTTGGAAAAGTAATTATCCAAATTCTTGAATGGTGATTAATTACAATAGGCTGCGGCACTAGTGCTCCACATACCCTTCAACTGGACATAATCAAAATCAATTATTAGCTTCTAAGCCACGATTTTACTGCTACAATGGCGTAACTTTGACACTACTGTTTCATTTCATGGCACGTAAATGTAATAGAAGAAACTAGATGAGACGACATCATACACCAGACAAAAAGGAGCATTACATTGATTCTTTGTTGGGTTTAACGTTACTTGAAGGAAAGACAGACTTTATTATATATCATAGCTTTCAATTCACAATTTTTGTCATCAAATCAGACATCATTTCATAATCATCTCAATTTTCCTCCTCTATTTTGACCACCTACTGTTTTAGAGATCAATTGGGTCAATCCAACATCAGTAAGTAAGAAGACGCAATCCACAAAATCTCACTTTTCGCTTAGGCCAAAGAATGACATTTTGCTAAGAGTGTTCATATCAGCTTTTTTTATTAAATATTCAATAAAACTATAAAAAGTGTAGAAACAACCGCTTTCCTATTAATTTTCTAAACCTTGGGTTTACTACAGTTGAATCTAATGCAACTTTAGCTTACTTATTTATTATTTTAATCTAAAATATATCTTTTCTCTATTCTTTTTTTGCCTTTTATCGGGGACTGTGTTAAAATTTTATAAAAAATGTGAGAATAATTAAGAAACTTGTATTTTGTAAATAAATAATATCTTAATGGTGTGAAGCTATTGTAAAGTGTATTTAGATATAGAAGTAAAAAGTAGTTTTATTTTCTAAATTTAAGAAAAATAAAAGGGAAGCTGCTACGAATACTCTAGTCAACGGCCTAGCAGCAAGCTGGAGCAACCCATATCTCCTATTGGTATACAAGAGAGACGAATTCTGGTGAAACTAACCACGACAAAATTCCTGAAACTAAAAGTCATAACTGAAGCAATAAATAATGCTAGCTATTTGTTACATTCATTTATCACACTGGCCGACGTGATGTATTTTAAGTAGTCACGTCACAACATGTCAACCAATATATTATGAGTGTAGTAATTAATAGGTGTAAAAAGTAATATTATTCTTAAAGCAATGTACCCACGTTCCATATATCTCTCTAGGTAGAGAATTTGCAATTTTGTCAGAGCAAGTAGCCACTCTCGAGGCTTAGAGCATTTTCATCTGGCTCTTTACTGTAGAGATTTTCTTACTTTAAAGAGCCAAAATAAATTTTGGACTATTTTCTTGCTCCCATTCGGCTACCTATTTAGAAGAAAAAAGTAAAGAACATGAAATGGCTCCCTACTAGTAGGTGGTAATTTCACTCCATACTCTTCTTTTTTATAATAAAATATTAATTTCTTTCTTTAACTCTTTGATTTTTCCAATTTTATTTATTGGAGAAAGAATAAAAAAATTCTTAAAATATTAATATTTAAATGAAAAAGTCAAAGTGGATCCCTAATTTAGGAAGCCGGATGTAGATGTTTAGAAAAAGCGGCTCTCTAAAGTAGGAAAAACTGATTTTACTTCTTATTTTGAAGATAAAAATAAGGAGCTAAATGAGAATGCTCTTAGTATTGAGATATATCTCGTACCCAAAAAAAAAAGGTATTGGGGCAGGACTAAAATCTTGGGCCACAGCCACATAGTGAGTCTCATGGCTAAACCATGAGGCCTATGGGCAATGCCTAGTTTTCGACGAAATTGAATTCCAAAACCATCTGACAACCCATCTGGGCCTTGCAACGAAAACAAAACCCACTTCGTTATGCCCAAGCCCAACCCCGCAGCACGTACGTAACTCACCTATATGAAGAAATTTTGAATTTAAGACCGAGCTTTCATCTTAAAAGGTAATGAGACCGAATAACATTTTACAATAATAATAATAGTAGTAATAATGTTATATAATAAATTTTTATTCTATAATTTGACGTAACAATCTCAACTCTCAACCAACCGATTGATATGTTATTGTTAAAAAAAACAAAAAAAAAAATTAAAGAGTGATTGGAACTATCACATCAATATTGTGGAATGGTTGTGAGATAAAAATATTTTATATAATATTACTCTTTACAAAAAGAAAGATGTGAAGAGTATAACATTACTCAATTTTCTTACAAATTCACGTATCAATTCATATTAGCGTCGCATGTTGATTCACAATTTAATGGCTAACATGACATGTGTCATATGAATTATCACATAAAAGCTCAAATGTTTAATTAATAGAAACTTAACTTTACAAATGTCAGAATAAATAATACAATTCTTAAGTGTAAAACTTACCCTTAAAAAAAATTAGCTTGCAATAGAAGATTGTCGAAGAATTTATAGGTACATAGTTAAAATTATACTACAGCCTTATAAAACACTTAAAATCGTAACAATAATCTTGTGAAAAAGCTATCCATTTGTGATAATCTTACTAATTAAGGAACATAACTTTTAATCTACAAAGTCTGGACCTTTCCAAGGAATCAAGAAGAGAATGTTTGATGCTCCATTTCCACATACGATCGAGAGGCTAATGGGCATTAGGGCACTCATTGAGAATGCTAGACCTCATGTGCACCAACATCACAAGTATGACAGTCAAAAGAGACCTTCTTTTTTTTTTGTGTGTGTGAAAAAGAGACCTTCTTACTTCTTAGGCTAAGAAGATGAGAGAGAGAGAATCATGTGAGAGGAATTAGTGAAGACGAAAGCTTTGCTCCCATCCTGACAGCTGGCTCCACAGGCATTTTAGCTGCCATGACTGCTCTCTCTCACAACTTTATGTCCCTTGCATTGATTAGTCCCCGATTTCTCTTGAAATGCAATAACTCTTGACTGTGTTGCTCCATCTGCCATGCATGTTAGGCTGCTAATTTAAGGCTGTCTCTATGTGCCACAAATGTTAAAGCTACATGCGGGGCTGTCCCCAGATTCGGCTGGGTAAAACTCACCCTATTTTTTGAGATTCTCAATAATTGATGAAAAAGTAAAACCAATCCAATCCAATCCAAGCTTTTATCAAATTATTTTGGGGTAATTTGCGGGCAAAACCAGAGTTAACTTACATACTAATGATTCTTCGATGATGTGATGTTTCTTAGACAAGAGAGATTTAAGGGTGTATTTATTAAATATTTGAAAATGTTTTTGTTTTGAAATAGTAATAATAAGTGATTAATGTGATATAAAGTGAGAAGAATTTTGTAATTTTTATTGTATAAAATAGTAAAAAAAAATTATTTTTTAATAAGTTTTTTATTTGAATAATAATAAAAAATAAGTGATGTAATATAAAAAATTTTAAAAAAACTTATTAAAAAATGATTTGTGAAATATTAAAAATGTTAATTTTGAGGGAAAAAAAAAAAAAATGGAAGAAGAGGTTTACAAAAAAAGGCCCTAATATATCTCCCTATCTTAAGTTCTTAATGGTACAAAAGGCACAAAACCAAAACGGGTCCCATGATTATATTGGATTCTGATTGGTTCCCTTATGTTCCAATTCATATATATATATATATCCAAGAAACTGATCTATATCCACCTATTTTCATTAATTTGCATGAAGTATTGATGGACTTTTTTTCTTCTTTCTAATTTTTATAATATTTCCTTCAATTTTTCATTAGGTTTGTAATGTCTACCTCTTATGATCTGAAATGACCAAATATAGTTTGAACAAGATTAAAAATAAAAAAATAATTAAAAAAGCAGAAAATTAGAAAATAATTAAAAAAAAATTGAAAAGAAAAAAAGAAATAAATAATTTTGAAAATGTGTAATTTAAGGGAGTAAATAATTTTTTTTTAACATTTTTTTTCAAGTATACGCCTTATAAAGTGTGTGTATATATATATATATATATATATAAAACTTTTGTAGTCATATTATTAGCGGAAAAGTTATGTAGGGAAATGCCACAAAAACAACATAATTGACTGAGAAAGAAAGGTATGGTGCCGGTTCACATTTGGTCGTTGGCTGGTCAAGTAACGTCCCTCAAAAGGGTTTGATTTGACTACTTGAGATGCCATTTCCGCGGACCACAAGACAAGCCTATTTTTTTGGTCGGGAATACTGTTTCTGGCACTGTTCTCTAAGACTAAGAGGATGCCTACAAGTTTTTTTAAAGTTATGTGAGTATGACGTATGTGTATTCAAATATGATTATTTTTTTTTGGGTACATGGCACGTTAATACTATCTAAATTTTTATTAGTAATACTAAATACGATTTTATTTAGCTTAAGTGCATTAAAAAAATTAGAGAAGATTTTATATATTTATTTGAACAGTTCAGTTTTTTTTTTTTTTTTTTTTTATAAAAATAAAATAAAATGTGCACCGTGAATGAAAATACTACATGACATCTAAGCAGCCTATTTGGACTCTGCCTGCAAACTGTCAGTTTGAACCGCAGCCTTTTCTTGGTATCTGAGGCAGTGTAATGGACTAGGCCCCTGGCCCATTTCTAATTAGTTCCTTTTCCCCGTTTGCACTGTTTCTATGGGGCTTGAAGCTTGCTATTGGGATGGTTGGTTGTCCACTTCGCTTTGGTTTTGTGTTCCTTCGGCTCTATGCTCATATGCTGTATTTTTCCATGCAACTAATTATATATTCTATGGGGGCAATATGGGCTTATTCAAGAGCTTCTTCTTATGTATATATATTTCATAAACTCAAACGGTACGTATATGCTGAATACATGTCTTTCTGGTCATTAAAAAAAAAAAAGAGAAGAACAAATGTATTTCGAACTCACACCATATCATGCTATATATAATTTACAATGGATTAGCAAAGTAAACGTCTGCTAAAAAATTATTGTCATATCATATCATACCCTACTAGTTCAAAAGAAGTTTACAAATAAAACACACACATATATATATATATATATTAAAATTATCACATTGCTCTTCCAAACAAATTTTAGGAATTTGTTTGCACGTAATCATGGTCTCGAAGACCCAATCCACAGGCCACTGTACGTCATGTGAATCAAATAGTGGACTTGGAGCAGTAACTTTTTCACCGGAATCAAGCCCAAAAGAATAACACGTAAAAGGAAAATTTCAATGAACAAAAAGAAAATAAATAAATAAATAAAGAAAGAAAAGAGAAATGAACACCACGTCTTGCATTTATAGCTGGGAGGAAGGAAAGTATTAAATGCAAATAAATATAAGAGATGGGTTTAGGGCCCTACATTCTCTTTCCGTACTTTTAGCTATAGATAGAGCTGGAAGCTTTGACCCTTTGTCTGCCGACCATTTTTCTTAAAAGATACTTATAAATTTAGGTATAACCCTCTTTCTCGAAGGTTTATACATATATCCAGTAATAGTGAATTAATCTTTTATTTATTTATGTCTATTAAAGTTTTATTATTTTTAAAAATTATTATTAGATAAAAAATTAATAATAATAATTATAAATTTGATAATAATTAAAATATATTATATTTTATTGACAAAAAAAACATAAAATAAAATATTTAATCACTAGTTATGACATATATATATATACTATATATATATATAATATATATAAATACCTAATAATAATTTCTTAGGATTAATAGATCTTTTCAGGTCTATAGAATACAAAATCTTGCTTAGTCCATTTATGGTTCGAGCCCAACATAAGTTCTCTATGTATGATCATCTATTTTCAGGACGTATAGGCATTAAAGAATCCCACATCCCACCACTTGTATCACAATTGAAGTTAATGCTCCTCTGTGAATAACTTTGGCTAGAAAATTTGAACATGCCATTTGAAAATGTGTTTATTGACACATGTCCTGTTTGCTGGTAATTAATTTACCATTACCACTTCAAAATTTTACTATCATCCTATTAATTTTTTTTTTTTTTTAAGGGTTTAACTTGACTCGAATTTTAGTTAAAATTGGACTCAACGGGATTGTTTAAGGCTTTAGCTTGAATCTAATTGATTTAAAATTATACTGGTTGGGAACTTGGGAATTGGGATAGAAACACATGTCTATTATGGCTGGATAAGACAGGTATCCTAATCACATCTGTTCACCTCTAACTAATACATAATCAAAGCCAAATCCATTATTTAAACATATAAGAGTATTCTCATCCAACTTCCTACTATAAATATATCTCTATACTATGGAGAAAAAATGAATTTTTGATCATTTTATTACTCACATTTGACTATTTACTTTGAGAAAAAAAATAGGGAGCATAAAATGGCTCATTACTAGTAGGGAGCCATTTCATTCCCTACTATTCTTTTTTATAATAAAATATTAGTTTCTTTCTCCTACTTTTTAATTTTATTTGTTTTCCCTTTTTAGAGAAAGAATTATTATTTTTTAAATATTAATATTTAAATAAAAAAGTCAAAGTGGATTCCTAAAATAGGGAGTCGGATGTATGTGTTTAAAAAAAATGGCTCTTTAAAATAGAAAAAACTAATTTTACTCCATACTTTAAGGATAAAAATAGAGAGCCGGATGAGAATGCTCTAAAAGTATTCCCAGTGGAGTAAATTTAACCAAAAGATGAAAAACCTTCTTCTAGTGGACTCAACATTTTAACCAAAAAAATTTGATGAGTGAACAGTACTCATCAAATTTGATGAGTACTGTTCAAATCTTAAAAAATTAATATTTTATCTCTTATTTTTATTTTTCTTTTTTTCTTTCCCTTTTCTTTTTATTCTTCTTTCCTCCTATGACGAAACTCACATAATAATAATAATAATAATATAAAGAATATTTTAAATGTGTTTTTTATCGCAAATTTTTAGGAAAAGATAAATTTTTAAAAATATGAGCATTAGAATAAGACAACAATTCAAAAATATGAACATTAGGAAAAACTAAAAAGACAAATTTTTCAAAACATGACCGTTAGAATAAGACAAATATTCAAAAATATGATGGTTAGTAAAACACAAATATTTAAAAAATATAAATGTTTGAGAAAGAATAAAAAAATCTTTGAAAAATAATATTTAAATAGAATAGTGATAATGAATAGTTAATGAGGTTGCTAGGAATATTTTAAAAAAATTGATGATTAAAATAGAAAAAAATAACTTTCAGTTAAATTAACTAATAAAATCCGTTAAGTCTACTAAACATGCTCTAAGAATACTATGTAGTAGTTTCACTAACGAATGGCAATGGCCAATGAAGCAATTTTAAATTATCTTCCAAAAAAAAAAACTTCAGTAGAAAAAAGAGATTGAAGACAAGAAGAGATAGAGGACAGACGAAGCAAAAGTTTGACTGTTCGATTGCTTTGGTTACTGTGTAACTTTGTTCCACTTGGTCACTAGATTGCTTGCTGGATGTTCGGTTGGGTGGAACGAAAAATTTTATTCTCACTTTGCTTTTTTCATTAGCCAGTACAAAACGGCATAAAAACCTAAAAAAGACAAAATTCACACACTCTCCCAAAATAATTACGCTTATAATTGATATTGACGTTTAAACAAAAAAAATCAAAACGAGTTCACCGAGTCATCGACTCACTCACGGTAGAGCGCAGCCATGACGTGAAAAACCTAGCCGCGACCTTTCCCTGTCAAACTCCAACAGAAAACCTTGCTGCATCAGATTCCCTATCACCGAGAACCCGGTCTCCGAGTTGACGGGTTGAATCGCCAGGCACATGACTTGTTCTGCCGTTTCGATGAAGTAATTCCTCGGAGGCGGCGAGAACACTGAGTTTCCGATGAGTCTGAACCTCAGCCGGGGAAGACTCGGTCTCGACACGCCCGACACGTTCACGCAGAGGTCGAATCCCAGTGTGGGCTCAGCCACAGCCAGACTCGGTAGCCTCCTTACTCGCCGTTTAAACGCCGCTAAAACTTGACGGTAAGCCGGCTCGGCTAAGAAGGTCAGAGTGGTACCGGAGTCCATGACCGTGCCGCCGTTACCAAGCTCGTCGAGAGACCAGACGGAGGGGTTGATCGGTAATTTTACACCGTTCAGAGAGACGCTCACGATGCCAATGTAGTAGAATGAGGGAGACAGAGGGTTGGTCTGCAATGGCGTGAAGCTTATTCTAGAGACTCTTGGAAGTACGTTGTGCCCGATCGTCAGAAAGCTCGTCGGAGGCGGAGATATGGTGTAGTCCATGAGACAGTAGGAGAACTTGTTTCCGAATCGGCGACCCAGCTGGGACGAGAACGAAATGGGTCCTCTGCCCAGACCCATGACTCCATGGGCCCCATTGAAGCTCGCGCCGGAAACACTTGGACCCGACACCCGAAAGCCGCACCCGAATGCCAGACTTTTCAGACTGGCCTCTCTCCCGGCGCTGGTGTTCAACGTCGTCGTTTCCTTGGAGAAGAAGCCACTGGTAAAGGAGCCGTCGGCGTAGGAGTACTGGTAGCGGCAAGGGGTGTGGAGGCGGCTGGTGTGGTTGCAGCGGGAGCGTGGCGGGTGGGGGACGAGCTGGCACGGGGAGTCGAAGCAGTGGTGGGGGGAGAAGGTGGAGGAGTGGCGGGCGAAGAAGGCGGATCCGGGGACGTGGGTGGCGGAGGAGCAGTCGGTGTTGCAAGCGGAGCACTTGACCCAGACGAGGTCGCTGCCTGTGTCGGCGACGAGGAGGAGGGTCTGGGGCGGGGTGCCCAGGCGCAGAGACACGAAGTACTGGCCGGAACCGGAGGGGGCGCCGGAGACCACCGGGGACTTGGGGGTTCCGCGGTTGTGGAGGGCCGTGAGGCGGTTGTAGTCCCATGAGAGAGCTTCGGCTGGGGATACGAAAGGTTTCTTGTGAAGCAAAGGTAGCTTCAGGCATTCCGTGCTTGTGGTGTTTTGGGAGTCGCATTGGTCTGCGAAGGTGAAGATGAGGAGGAGGAGGAGGGAGAGTGTGGACAGGGACGCCATTGTTGTGTGGGGAAGAGAGAGCGAGAGAGAGAGAGAGAGAGAGAAAGGAAGGGGTCTGAACTGTGAAGGTTATAGAGTTGAGTTCGAAATGGCCGTACTATATCAGGCGTATGTGTATTTGCATGATAGGAAGGAAGGAAGGAAGGAAAGGAAGGCCCTTCTTGGATGGTAGCAGTGGCAGAGAGTAGAGTAGAGTGTAGAGGCTAGCTTTTTAGTCCTGGAAGCGAATAAAGATGCTTTTTTGCATAGTTTCGCGTGTTGTTTGTTGTTATTTATGAATTCAAAGCTGGCCTTATGTTTAGCATCCAATGATGTCCGACGACGCCCTCTTCCTACCCAATCATTCCTTGCCACATATCTTGCCCAGCTGTTTTGCTGCATTTATGCCTGCTTACCATCTGCAGCCTGCTTGTAGTAGCAGTACCCCCCTCCCCCTTCCAACTTTTCTTTTTCCACATAAATCAAACATTTATGCATATCTCCCCATGCAAAAATTCACGTGCCTTTCATTTTCTGTAAAGTGCAATCGAATGTGATGGCGATTCAAGGCTTTAGGTAGGAAGTAGGATCTCATATGTAGTCCCCAACTGCCAACTTGTTTATACTTTCTACCCAAATTTAAATTAGTTAATTTAACATGAAAATGAGTTAATATAATGCAATGAAAATGAGTTTCCATAAATATTTACATGAAAGATGTACATAGATGTTATCTCTATTTGTCGCTAAAATAGAAATATTATTTATAATACAAAGTAAAATTGAAGTGGTTAAAAGTAAAATTATTAAACTATAAGGGGTAAAAATGTATTTACCCATTTTTTAATAATAATTTAGAGATAATTTTGATATTTAGAAGTAAAAAAATTAATGTGTGCATCATATGTTCTTCATCTATTTCAATGATAGATGTTAACAAGGGGTAACTTATAACAATGCAGTAATTATAGGGGTAATTTGAAGGAGTTATGTATTACTTTTTAAAGTTTGATGGTCTAAGCAGGGGCGGAGGGAGGAGGGTCGAGAGGGGGCAACCCCAAAAAAAAAAATTTCGCGGTAGAAATTTCCCTCCGCCCCTAGTTGTCCACCCTCAGATTTACTGAAAAAAAATTTCTAGGAGGACTGGCATTTAGTACTAGAGTTTGTGACATTTTTGTTTCATGATTCATCACTGTTTCTACCTTCTGGTTTCATCACTATTTGGGATTCAGAGCTTTAGGGATTAAAGCACAGCAGCACAGGGAAGAAGACGAGTGCTTCAAGTCTTTTAGCTTTTGACCAAAACGCTGCGTCTAACTTATTACAAACGCTGCGTTTTAACATAGCCAATTGCGTCTAATTTAAGCATTACCTGATTTTTTTTAAAAAAAGATAAGCATATGACACACCTTTAAGTTTACTGTGAGACATAAAAGTTCAGCATTACCTAGGCTAAGTTAACCATTATTACTTGCAAAAAAAAAAAAAAAAAAAAACAGGTTATGCATTATTTGTATGGTTGTACAAATTTTGGGTATCTTTGACAAAAATTTGGGTTAGGATTTTGTAAAAAATTTTTTAAAAAAAACTACATAAAACACTTCAATTTTTTATATTTTATCAATCATTTTTTAATAATTTTTTTCACTTTTATATCACATTAAACATTATTATTATTATTATTCAAAAAAAAAATTCATTAAAAATAATTTTTTTTCGCTTTTCCATAAAAAAAATTAAAACATTCTTTTTACTTTATAACATACCAATCACTTATTATCATTCAAAACTCAAAAAACTCCAAACTTCAACCCAACTCTTTAGCTTTTAATAATTGAGAACCATTCGCATGTTCAATTCAATGCCCGTGCATTTGGCATTTGGATTTTGTAGATAAAAAATGTGATTTTAAATCAAATCTCCTGAAAATAGATTGTTTAAAATTGCGTTTTTAAAAAATTACGATTTGAAAATAAAGGAAGTCTGTGTTTTAAATGCCAAATTACGATTTTACCAAATATTTAACTGTATTTTTAAAACTTACGTTTTCAAAATCGTACATTTTTAAATTGCAAACTCAAACGGATGCTTAACCTATATAAATTTTGTTGAATTATTTACTTATTGCGTTAGTTATATTTTTTAATTAATTTTTGTTCAAATTTAATTTTTTTTTTCATTCATAATTTTTTTTTTTTAAAAAAAAAAAAAATCTTGACCCCCTTGACCCAAAATCCTGGCTCCGCCATTGGATCTAAGTGCCAAATAAGTGATAGTTTGAGAGAGGTAAATATATTTTTTCCTAAATTCATTTTGCTGGAAGTGAAAAGAAGAAAATTTTCAATTTTCTTTACACATCGCTTATAGTAATTTTAGTATTAGAACTATCTTCCACTAACCTGCTCCACTAAATTTTTGTGCTAATCTTTCTCCTTCTTAGTATGTACTTTAGATTGCTATTTTGGCCCACGGTTCTATTCTCACACTTAATCTATTTAATGGAGGAGAAGGGAGTTTTACAATTCACTAACATATGCAGCATATTTATCATTAACTTATTAATTTACACATATTAAATTTACTTCTATTATATGTGCATGCTCAATAGTAGAACTTATGAGATTATTACCATTTTTAATTTTTACTATATATATTGACTGTCTTGAGAACTCAAATAAAGTAATTCGGCCCGTCGATCTGGGTGCGTGAACGTGGTTCCTGGTTTTGGGCCATCAAAAAAAAATTCCTAGATTCCTAGTGATGGTCCCTGCCCATGCAAGAAAGAGTGGGCTTTGGACCAAAAGAAGAAAGAAGATCGAATGGGTCTTGTTTGAGCCGAAAATAATTTCAAAAAAGGGGGAAAGAGACAAAACAATTAATGAGCCTACTGTCAAATAAATTATTCCAGTTTGATCTCGGGACAAGGATTGTCTAAGACTCTAACAAACCAATGAGAGAGAGAGAGAGAGAGAGCGAATATTTGAGAGAAAGAGAGAGGGAAAAAAAAGCAGTAATTATATATGTTATTTTTTGTGTTTATATTATGTTAATTAAAAATGATGTGATTTTTAAAATTATTATTGAATTTATGATTGATTATTATTGACTTTTAATCTAATGGTTATTTTAAAAGTCACGTCACTTTTAGTAGATACAAAGTAAACATAGAAGATGACTTGTATCATTACTTTTAAAAAAAAAGTCTATCTTATGCAATGACGATCTAATTGGTCGTTAGAGCTTGGGATCCAAATATATTGTTTTTTTTTTTTTTGAAAGGAGGATCAAAATATATTGTTGATTAGCAATCCTTGTAAATTATGATAAAAATTTTGACTGCTCGTCACGCGGCCAAAAAATATATATATCATAACGTTCAACATGAGAATGAATTTTATTTAAAGAATAAATTTAATATACTTGTTCAAGAATGAAATGTTGAATATTTTTAAGTTTCTAAAAGAATCATATGATATTAATGTCTTTCTTAATTACTTATTTACCATAGTTTTGACATTTAATTAGAGAATATTGACTATAATTAATGCCTTAAATATTTTTTATGGAATAAATCTTTGTTTTTATTTATTAATTGAGAGCCTTATTAAATTGAGGACTTTAATTAGAAAATATTGACTATAATTAAGGCTTTAAATTTTTTTTTTTTATAAAATAAATTTTCAATAATATTTTTTAGTTATGAGGTCTTATTAAATTGGGAGCCTTAGAGCATCATCATTAAGCTCTTTTTTCTGAAACTTTCTTCAAATGTTGGAGAAACTTATCAATGTCTCCCCTACAGCAAGTTCTCTATAATTTTTTCAAACTAGTTTTTGTCAAATCTCTCTTCAAATATGGAGAACAAAATTATTTTTTTATTCAACTTTTTATGTTTTTATATTTCATCTCATCTCTTTCTCTCCATCAAAGTCTCCTCAAATAAGTGAGATAATAATAATAAAAAAAAGTTAAAATAAAGAAATATTTTAAAAATTTGTTGTTTAAAAGTTTTAAAAAGTGTCCATATAATTTTTTTTAAAAAAAAATGCATTTTTTTTCTTCTCAAAATTAAAAAAAACTTTGAAGAATTGATTAGGGTTAAACGACTGCCAACTCCACAAATATAAGGGATCGAGCCGGCCCTAATCACGTGTTACAACCTTTAAAAGTAACAAAAGACGTACAACAGAAAATTTATAAAATTGAGTGTGAACCATAAAATGACCTCACTCTCTGTTTCAATGATCCTTGAATCTCACCCCCCATCACATTCAAACGAGGAGACATTCTGACAGAGATAGACTGAAAATAATGTGAGGAGGATTCGCTGCAGCCTGCATATGCGTAAATGTACGTATTTAGGGCCACTATCTATCATAAAGCGTCAGTTCTTCCCATGAATCAAAAGAGAAATCATTCTTTTTTAATCTCCACCATCTTTTCTCAGCTCGATTCTTGCAAATTCATTATTGAAAATTTAATATTAAATTTGTAGGAGTCGGACGAAAAGAAGATATATTATAGAGTTAAACGTCAAATGTGTCCCGAAACAAAATTGTTTAAATTACAATTGGCAACTTTGGTTAGAATTAAATTACAACAAGTATGGAGGCACATTAAAGAAGCATGTGACTGGAGGGACAAGGTCAAATCAATGTCTTTGTCTTCCATGCAGAAATGTTTAAACACGGACATCCATGGGAAAAAAGAAGAAGAAGAAGATATATATCTAGATGTGGAAAAGCTCTAAAACCATTTACCAGTTAAAAAAAAAAAAAAATTGAGAATTGCCCCACTTCTTTCAAAAAAAGAAAAAAAAGAGAGAGAAGAGAATCTAACTTTCTAGTCTAATGGAATATACTAAAACCCTTTACCAGTTAATAAATAAATAAATAAATAAGAAAAAAAAAAAGAAAAGAATTACCCCCAGTTCTTTCAAAAATAAAAAATAAAAAAGTTAAAAATAAAAAAGAGAATCTAACTTTCTAGTCTATTGGAATATGCTAAAACCCTATTGGAATATACTAAAACCCTTTACCAGGGGATTGCAAATTAAACCAACACAAAAATCACAATTTTTCTACAAATAAAAAAAAAAAGAAATGCTACTTAGCATTCTCAAGTTGTATTTTTTAGCATTTTTGTCTATGTGGTCTGTATATTTACGTACACTTGTTTTTTTTTTTTTTTTTTAAACGAAAGGTAAAACATAAAAAAAAAAAAGAAAAAAATAAAGATTGTTGAGTAACATTTATCTAAAAAAAAAAAGTAAAGAATTTGTATGATGCAACATTTGTTCGAATGAGATTTCTGAATGAAATTGTTGAACTTCCATTAACAACATGTTTTTGACCTTGAAAACGTTAATATTGAAAAATATTAATTAAATATGAATTTGTAGCCATTTAAAATAAGTTTTTCAAGGCCACCAAAATTGTTTGGAAATTAGAATCTCATGATATAGCTGATTTAATAGCACTGGTGTACTTGTAAACTACCCAGCATCAAAAAGCTCGATGATGAGGCCCAGGGAAGGGATATCCATTGATTGAATCCATATTCCTGATGCTGTGCCGCTAAACTAATTAACAAGGCATATATATATACTTTAAATTTTGTGTTCATCAGAAATGTGAAATTTTGACAAGTATATATGGAGATGAATGAAAGAGTAGTAGTACTGTTTGAGTGCGCACCTTGTTTTTTTCAGGTGGTCGGACCTTGTACTGGAGAGAGGGTTGTTGTCCTGTAGTTGGAAAAACTCTCTGACTCCACTTTGGCTATATCCTGTTCAATAAGCCATCTGAATGTGCATCATGAATTGACTGCACTTGTTTGTCCATGACCTACCAATCGATGTGCACAATCATGATTCATGAATGAGAGTCAGTGCAGTGGTACCGCTAAGGAATTTTTGTGTTTATACTGCCACCATGCATATATAATAGCAAAATTGCTCATTAGTAGTGCTTCATCCCACTTCCATCTTTATTTGCTACTCAATATTCTTTATCTGTCTTCATGATAAACATGACTCCGATATTTGTGTAACCTATATATATATATATATATGCCGAATATTGTAACTTTTTTGCTTAATTCCCGGCTGAAGTTGTAGCATGCAATATAGCTAGCTAGCAAGTTCAAATTCAATTCCTGCATGTGAACAATGATGGTCATGCATTAACATTTCATCAGAATTCATGGTTTATAAAATTTGTAGAGATCGAAGTGAGTTTTATAAATGAGTTTAGCTTGTATTCTGTGAAAAAAATCATGAACTCCAGATATTTTTTTTTACTGGAAGCAATCTCCATCTATTGGAGGATTTCCAGTAATTTTTCTACCGGTGGCAAGCCAATCTCTTTATAAACATTAAACACCTTCAACAGCCAACTGTGGAGAGAGAGAGAGAGAGAGAGAGAGAGAGAGAACCCCACTCGCTCCTTTACCTGGAAGTCATGACTAGCTAGGCAGAACACTATACTTGTGCTTGTAATACTAGTGCAGCCTTTTCAGTGAAAGTGCAAGCATACGCCCATTCAATATGAATATGATTAATGTTACAATACAAGACATGCGCATGGTGTACCTAGCCTTAGCTGGGTCCATAAGGCCCACTTGATTAGAAATCACCCACTAGCTAAAATTTATATGAATCCACCCATACTTAACTTGACTCAGGGAATTAGAAATTACTGGTATACCAACTCCCCCCCGGGCCCATAAGGCCCATCATCCGAGGGCTCATACCTTTCATTGCCGAAGAGTTCATAAGGCTTATATGTCGAAAGGCCTGTTGACCTATCAACATACACCACGGCCAGCGCGTCAAGAGAAACCTGTTAGCTAGGCCCAAGACCGCCTATTTTAGAATTATGATACACCTATTTTCCGATAGTGCGCACTACAACCAATTTCTAGAATTATGATACACCTATGTCCTGATAGTGCGCATTACAACCAATTTTCAGTCTTGTCAGGTCATATAAAAACTTTCTCACTCTAGAAATCTCCCCCAATATTTTAGAGAGGAATTACTCATGCCTTCAATAGCATTTGAGTGTGATACTTCAAACCCTGGGCGAAAACAACGAGTTTAAATAAAAAGAGGAGGATCCTTCACCAAATACGCATTTATATACCCTTATTTTCTGTCAATTTACTTTCCGTCCTACCCTCACTAACTTAAGTACCATCGGACCTTTGGTGAACCTTTCTAATCATTTGTTTTCCTTTCAACCCTTTTCTAATTCTTGGCGTGCTATTGTAGTACTATATATACTGCAACTTGCACTAACGATATTTGTGGCATATGCTATCTACAACGCTCAAGAACCACACATTCTTGACATCTTTCACCCCCACATGCAGGATATCACAATTACAATAGCCAACAGGTTTTAGACAAGATCGAAGAGTGTAAAAATCTGTCTTGGCTAGGAACATAAGTGACTAGTCTTGTTTAGCGGTGATAATTCGAGTTTGCGTGTCGAGTTTTGACAGGTCATATTAAAGTATGAGTATAAAACTATATAGGTGAATTATAATCTGTCCTATTTAATTAAACGGGTTAGACTTTTCAACTCTAATCTGCTAATTTCGTGTTGGATTCGCTGGTCATGTAAAAAATTGCTAGCTCTAATGTCACATGTCAAGTTTGAATCGTATCAAGACATGTTTATAAGACTATATAGGTCAACTATAATATGACCAATTTAATTAAACGGGTTAAATACCAATTAACTATAATCCCCTAATTTCATATTAGGTTTGTGTCAAATTCACAGGTCATGTAAAAAATTGTCGGCTTTACTCTTAGCTATCAATAAAAAAAAGAAAAGAAATATATTTAAAACAAAGAATGATATAAGTCAAAGAATTCTTTGGCAAATCAATGGTTTGTTTGGTAAAACTTGTTAAAGAGTGTTTTATGAGTATTTGTGTTTGAAATTGTTTGTTAATGTTTTGTTTTTGTTTTTGCTAAAAAAAAACAAGTAGTTATCCAAGAAAGTATTTCCAAACAGCCTTATATATGTTTTTGTTTTCCACCAATTAAGTAAACCAACGCATTATTTTCAGATACTAAACCACCAAGTATACAAATAGTTACAGATATTATTTGCCCTTTCAATTCCGAGTATCATATATGTTGCACTGACGTACATGAACAGTCGACCTGAAAATCATCTGCGAATCGATCGAGGAATTGATTGACTGGAGAAGAATTGAAGCAAACGCACGTATTTTGCCTTTTATGTTTGCATCATTTTCTTTAGGCAACAGCATGTTACACCATTTGTGTTCAACTTTTTGGAAACATATATATTATGTGATGATTGAGAATGCAACTTTTTTTTTTTCTTTTTTTTCTCCTTTGGGGGGAATTAAGAGAGGGGGAGGGGATCGAGTAATAGCATAAAAGGAAAAATGGTACAAGAATACATGGGTATGTACTCCAAGCAAGTTGGAGGAAGATCTAGACTAAGTTCCATACCAATTTGGATATCAACATGAGCTAGACAAGATTATCCCGACATTTAATTGAATATATATATATATATAGTACTACATTTAAAGATGAAATGTACTACATTTAAAAGAATATTATGAAAATATATTACCGACATTACGTTATGTGTCTTATCATGGAAAATTCTCGTGTTCCTTTCTCTCCATATTACATAAACTACAACTTTTAACATAAGTTTGTATATTGTGCTCATGAGGGTCTTCTTTTTGATCAAGTTCTGAATTATGTAAACAATTGTTTCCTTCTAGTTTTTTTATTATTTTATTTTATATATATATGGATCTGAGGGATGTTGCATTTCTCACAATGCAAATACTAAATACACTCAGAAAAATGGGACAAGAGAATTTTGTAAGAGTATTAGGCTATGAGCCTATGACATACAAAGTGGCCCATTGGTAACATTTTCCTTTGCTGTAAGATGATGAATTCATAAGACAAGGAACGTAACGATATACTAGAATGTACATGGCGAGTTGTATGTTGTTGTTTATTTTTATTATGCTCATATATATATATATATATATATATATATATAATGTTAGAAATCATATTTTATCTTACAAATATTTCACTTTACTATATAGTAGTGTCAATCAGTTTTTAAATTTTTTTTATTTTTTAATAAAGTAATACTACATACCACACTTTTTTTTTTAAAAAAAAAAAGACCAAAAAAAATGTGTTGTTGTTAAAAGTACACATAGCCATACAAGAGAAAGTCACGTAAATCTTAGAGCACGAGCAATTCCCAACTTGGTCCCTAATAATTGAGACCTTTTTTTTTTTTTTTTTTTTTTTTTTTCCCCAGGGCACTTTAATTAATTCTGAATCTATCTGGTCTTCATTTTTTCTCTGATACCTTTTCCCAAAGGAAAGAAAGAAAGAAAAAAAAAATCCATCTATTATTTAGCCCTATTCGGTACTTGCAAGCTTAGGCAACCACTGAGAGTAGCTTGCCGTCCTCTTCTTGGAGGAACATACTCTCATTAATTATTAATTAGAAGCCCTATCATTTATAAACAGCCTCCTTCTTTTCATTAAATTCATCATGACTTGTCATTGTCATATGTATATATATATATAATAGTACTACTGCTCTCCCTAGAGAAGAGATCAGGAAAATAGTATATAAGTGTTATCCTACATATCCTACATATATACATGAATCAACTGAAAAAGAAGGGGTGTAAATTGACCCGCGGAAAAGCCTTTTAGGTGTGGGCCATTTAATATATTACCATTTTCAATAGGTTATGCGAAGGCATGAAGATCAATTCACAATTAATTAGGGCTTGAAGCAGGTCTCGCGTGCGAACGTGCATGCTAATATATAATTAAGTATATATAAAGGAAGCTTCACTCATACTTTAGTAAAGTATATATGAACATGTGCAATTCTTTCTCGTCTTTCTTTCTTTTTTTTTGTTCGTATGTGTGGCAGATTGCATGTGATCAGTGAATTAGAGAGTGGAGAAACAAAGAGCGACGTTGTCCACTTGCAGGTCATTTGGAAGACAAAATCGTACTACTAATTTGGAGGTTATAACCCAAGGATTAAAAAGATAAGATAAGATTTTTATTTTTTCTTTCAAAACCAGATGAATTATATATATGAACGCAGTCAAAGAAGAAAAAATGACATTTGGTCGCCCCAGTCAAAGCAAGCCTAGGCTTCCGAGGCGGTAAAGTAGGCTAAATCTTACTCATTAGGCCATAGCTGTTCCATTCATCATATATATTATTGTCCTTTCTCTCTCTTTCTCTTTCTGTCTAGGGTTCCTAGAGGTGGCCATATCTACACACTCATTAAGCTTCGGATCATAGCTCCCAACCTCTGCTCCTCTCTCTCTCTCTCTGTAAAGAACAGGAAAGGTTGCTGTCAAGCTCCCCACCTGCACCCACGTGAAGTGTCACAATACTGACTTTTGCTTGATCCGTATATATCTCCTCACCTTCACAGTTACACTGCATGCCCATCACCTATTTTTCATATCCCACTCACTTCCACAGTCTCTCACTACCCAAGCTGCTGCACCAAACTTTCACTTTTTTGCAATAAAAGTAATTAACTCTCCCCAGCCTTACCCAAGCTTTAGACATGTTTCCTTCCAGCAGCGGTTCCAACCCTTTTACATACATCACCCCAACCATGCCTGAGGATTCCTTGCTTGTGGATGATGAACTATTCCTGAGTCACCTTCTTTCACAACAGCAGCTTTTTGTTTGCAGCACCGCTGAAAATACTAGTCTTGCGGCGGCTTCAAACAGTACTGTGGCGGAGCCGCAGATTCCTTCGACGACAAGAAGATCGTTTCCGAAGAAGAAACAGACAGATCCCAGGAAGAGAAGTGGGAAGAAGGACAGGCACAGCAAGATCTGTACGGCTCAAGGGCCGAGGGACCGGAGAATGAGGTTGTCGCTTCAGATTGCGCGTAAGTTCTTTGATCTTCAAGACATGTTGGGATTTGATAAAGCAAGCAAAACCATTGAGTGGCTGTTTTCCAAGTCCAAGGCTGCAATCAAGGAACTGATGACAGAGAATAATATGAATATCTCACAAGACGGTGCTAAGAGCGTGTCAGTTACATCCGACAGTGAAGTGGTTTCACAAAATGCGGATGGAGATGGTGAGCTTTTTAATTGCATAACCGTAGAGAAAACGAACAGGAAATTACAAAGAGTTAATGCAAGGGATTCGAGGGAGAAGGCAAGAGCAAGAGCGAGGGAGAGAACAAGGGAAAAATTGATATCAAAACAAATTTCTGAATGCGCAAACCCTAATCATTTGGGACATGAGAACTTGTGGTCATCATCTCCCGCCGGCCTTGATGAAACAGATCATCGCATCCACGAGATGATGAAATCATCTTCTCTGAAAATGGTGGCTGCAGGAGGAGTTGAAGAACCTACCAATAACTCGCAACAACATCAAATCGATGGGAAACTTTTGGGCATTGTGGGTGGTACCGGTGCACCAACAACATCATCTCTGAGTTTTAATTCTGAAGACGATTTTCCCGGATTTCCTGGAAATTGGGACAACAACAATGTTAATTATATGCAGTCGTTTTGCTGCAGAACGGCAAACAGGAAACCATCCGCCGCAGGTGTAATTCCCACGGTCACCTCAAAACCCCAAGAACGGATACTTAATTCAATTTTCATGACTAGTACCCCAAGCGCCCAAGAGCAAAGCCCTAGTTCAATTTTCTTTACCTCCTTAAACCCTAGTTCAAACATTTTGGCCACCTCGAATGATTCGTTGCATTCTTATTTTCTAGAAGACCAATTCTCTTGAAATCCTACAGTGGGTGCTCCTGCAGATCGCTTCAGTACTGCATGAACGACAAATTAAAGGTGCGTTTAGCCTGCTTATTCAACTTGTATTAATTTGTTCTAATCATGAATTGTTTGCTGAATATTGTAAAACTCAGTGTGACCATTGTTGTACTTCTTGCCTTATAATTTATTTATAAGAGTTTGGATTGATCGAGCTTTGTTTTGTGAAACATCAGTGTGTTAAATTGTGTCAATATTATTTTAATGCTTGATCATTCTTATATATATATATATATATGTTGTTTCCTGTTATATATTACACAACTATTTAATTACTAGAAAGCCGGCCGACCTGTTAAATTAGAGAAGCAAAATTGTATTAGAAATCAAAAACCAAAACTGAAATTAGAGAAAGCTACAAGAAAAGAAGAGTCAATTCGATATATACAATTTTAGGTAATTCCTTAATTTTTCGTTATACAGGACATGTACATGGGCTACATATTTACAACTTGTGTGTAACCTAGATGCCACATTTGTCTTGCAACTAATAGTTTTAGTCACTTTCAGAGGATATACTAGCAATTCAGGTTACATCTATAGTCATGGAAAATGATCAAGTAAAAAACAAAATAAAATGTCCAGATGTATAGGTTGTATGCATGAATGTCTCACGCGCAATCATCAAGCTATATATAGTTTGTACGGCATCTGGATCTTGGAGTGAGATTCAAATTGAAAGAAAAAAAGGGAAAAGAAAGACTAAAATTACCAACTAGGGAATATTTTTAGAGAAATGAGAGCAATCATTTCTCTATATATCTCATGGGGTGGCATGCATTTATATATAAGTATATATATATACATATCCTTAGTCAAAATTAAGCATCTTGGAGTATCATGATCATCACTGCCTTCACAGCTTAGAGAGTGCCATGCTCAGATAGACTTGATACCATGATCTTCCACACAACGAGTTGCAAGAGCACCACAACGCCAAACGCAGCAGCTTTAATTTCAGAACTTCCAGGTAGAAATATCTACTAGCTAGAAAATTCCATTAAGCCAATAACTAGCTTGTTGCAATCATTAATGAAAATTATGAAACAATGTCTTACGTGCAGTAGAGATGAAGGGAATAGGATTTAAATGGCATATCAATAATTAGTTTCACAGTATGTTTATAACTTTTTCAAGAGTACAAAGCCTCTAATTAACTTTGGGCTATACCACAAACATCATGCATGATACGCTATATATATATATAGCATTAGGGTAAACTTGATGGTTGGAATTCCACACACACACATATATATAAATTAGCCACTTCATGATTCTGTTATCTTAATCGATCGATATGGAGTTAGAATGTTTAGAACTTTAGATACCAAGTTTCATTAATTTTTGCTGCCACAAATTTATGAACTGATGCACCTTAGAGGCATTAGGATCCTCTCCATTTCGAAATGAATTAGAGGAACTATTTCATGGTCGATTAGATTTTACATTGTACACTTGCGATGGTGAGTGATAAGAAGCATGTCATGTGATTTTGTAGTGCAACTCAAATGGGATTAATGAATGATCTTATGATTGAAAAGCGAGCTATTAAACAAGGAGAAATGGAACAAAAACTCCAGGCAGAATCTGTAACTATATGTTTCTCTAATAACAGATTCTGCCTGGAGTTTTTGTTCCATGTCTTGTTTAATAGCTCGCTTTTCAATCATAAGTGGATGGAAAAACAAATCTCTAGTGGTTCATAGCTAATTAACTATGATGCACTTTAAGGTACACCATTAAGAATGAATATATGTAAAATTGTCTGTCAACCTGAGATCAACTGTGACACTAGTTAAACATTTGCATAGACCTATAAAAATAAAATAAAAACATTTCCATAGACAGATATCAACTTTGTTTTAGTTTGACACTTTGGCAACTGGGTCTATTTCAGATTATACTCGTGTATGGCTTACTTTGCCAAAAAAGTTTTGTATTATGTGTTAATTAACTTTTTTTTGGATTACTAATAATTGAATTAAACAAACTGAAATACGAATAAAGGGGTGGGGGCAGCCACAAAGGGCCCCAAAAACAACAAGCCAGAGTACAAAAGCAACCACGTCCATACAAGAAAGCAGGACTATCTAGCTAATCGTTATCTAAAGTTCAAATTAAGATAATTAGTACTGTGTTTTGTTTGTTTATGTGCAATGGAAAACCTTCAGCCGATCATTCGATCTCTTTTTCTCCACTGTTATTGCAGACTTTTTCTTTTATTTTTCTTTTTTTCATTATAGATGACAGAAAAGACTTTTTCTTTTATTTCTTTTTTTTTTCATTATATATGTTTACAAGTATCCTGGAATCCACCGTTTCTTGTCTAAGTTGGCGTAGTGCTCAATCAGATGTGGGGCAAAACTATTGAACACGATAGTTTAATCCCTTTCATGCATAGAGTAAATCTAGCTCGAATCTAGCAAATATTAAAAATGATTTTTTTTTTTTTATGAATGACAAATATTAAACATGATAGTTTAACCTAAGAGGCACGACCAGAAAAGAAAAAAATAGACCACATGAATAAATATTGTTTCATGTCTAATAACCCACTGTGTATCAGAGAAAATGAAAGAGTCACCATGTTTCCATATATAATATTTTCTATATAATATGCATGCAGCATCACTTTACCCTAGCGAACAAGAGAAGTCAACATACGCAGAAGAAGAATAAAGTACGTATAGAAGACTATTTAAATGAGCTATTGTACGTCTCATCAATTAAGGGGTAAGCCATACCATTTGTATTGACTAAACCATCAGTAAGGAGCAAATCCAAATTTCCATCTGGATGAACTGTAACTATATATAAAGATATTGTTGGTATAATTTTCCTTTCAATCCAAGCTAACGTGCACTGCAACTTGACGATGGTGCACTACTATATAGTTTAAAATATTTTATAACAACATATATGAAATATTTTATTATAACATAGATTAAAGTAGATAATAAGTATACCAAGAAAGGTGTACGGTCTAATGAGACTACTATCAAATATTTACTCACCGGTGGGACAAACTCTTCTACTCTGGTTCGTGATTTCTCTTGGCTATATATATATATGAATGAAAATTTTATAACAACCAACCAAAAAGAACTACACACTCCAGCAATCGAGCTGGAACTCAAGCCATCAGCCTACAAAAGTAAAAGCCATAACAAAAAACTCTCAAAAAAAAGCACACAGACATGCTTAAGACTACTTATGGCTATACAACAACAAAACTATACAAACACACAAAGAAAGCAGATTCCCAAACCTTCAGCAAAACCAAACAGCAGCAGCTCCAAAAAGCACCACATATCAGCAGCACACCTGGACTGGAAACCCAACACACAGCGCAAGAAAATAAGCCAACTCCAAAAAAAGCAAACAAACATCCCCAGAAAACTCCTGAAAACAGACTTGCTTGGTAAACGTCAACCAACCGAAGAGCTAAAGAAATAACTCTGCAAAAGAAGAAGAAACAGCACCAGCAACTCAACAACACCAGAGAACAAACATCCTCCCCCACAGCACAACCAACACAAAATTCAAGCATAAAGTTATCACTACTAGCTTGAAATTGCCCTTTACTCACAATCGGTGATTTATCCAAGGGAGAGATCGAATTACCGAGCTTCAAGAAATAGTAAATGATCTTATCAATACATAAGTGTATAACTTCATAGGAATTTCAATTTGCTTATATTAATCACAGTTGGAATTGGGTTCAAGCTTTGCATATCCCCTTCTCATGAATAGACTCCTGACGAAAATATAAGCGAGAAAAAAGATAGTAAAAAGGCAGAAAAATACATTTATCATTAAATCATCATTAGAGCTGATATGGCTATAAGATTACTGACCACTGATTATAGTGAAGTAATGATTTAGGCTATATATATATATATTTATTTCGACGGAACTTCTATATATTTAACCAATAAAATCAACAAATTTTTATTATTTGCTAGAGACATGAAAAATGAAGTTGAAAATGTTTTTGATTGTTTGGAATTGGCACAATTATTAATCTTATAATGTGTGGCGCGCCACACGATCGCTCAACCTTCTCTTAGAGCTCATTCATTCTTAAAGCCACGGTCAAGTGGCCTAATTAACACTGGACTTTGAATTTTGGATATTCATGGGGCCTAGTTGGTGGACATTAATATTAATAATATATATGCCATTCATTTTAGAAGAGTTTTGTGATAGCATTTTATCAGAAGTTATTATCGATTAGGGACAAGCTAGGGCAGAACAATGATTTTAGGTTTGGGGTGGACAAAACTGTGAAAAAAACTTGAGGTGTCAAAATAAATTTTTAATGGTATATCTATAAAAAAATAAAAAAGAAAACATTTTGGGATTGATACCTATTTTGCAATGATACCATAAAATTGCCATTTGTGACACTTAATCCCCACAAAGACCATTTTGTTGTAAACAAAGAAAAAAAAAAAAAACCTTTATTAGCTGTTGCATTAAAATTGATGAAAAATGGTGATCGACCCACACGTGAATGTTTTGGACTTGAAATATCTAATTTTCCTAATCTACTATTTGCAAAGACACCCCTCCTCCTCCCAAACTATTAATTTGAGATATTTGGCCATCTCAAACTACCATTTATTGCGATTTAGCTCTTATGTTTGATGTTAAAATAGACGAAAAATGACATACGCAACTTAATTATCTCGATTTTGGAGGAAAAATGCAACAATTTTTTTTTTTTTTTTTTTAAAAAAAAAAAAAAAAGAAAAGAGAGAAAAGAGGGGTTGAGGGATGTCGACTATCCCTCAGGGCTTTTGGAGTAGCCAAAGACTCCTTTAAGACTAAGGGTGGTTTAAACTCACATAAGCCTATAGAGTGGCTACCCCCTGTTTTAGGGCTGGTTGAACCACCTTTATGATTAACCACCCCTAAAATCTTTTGGGGATGGCCTAATTGTAGGGTGTTTGGCCACCCTCCAAATTAAACAATGAATGATCACACAATTGTTTAACCTTAATTTATCCACATCTCTAAAAGCATTAAGGGTGTGATGCCTACCCCTTCAACCTTCAAATAGTAGTCACTTACTCATGAAAGTCTTCAAGGGATGGTTGACCACACTTTCAATCTTGAAGGGTGTTTGGCCACTGCAATTTTATATTGTGGTGTCCTAGCTAAGAATAAAAGATTTGTACCTCAATTTGTGTATTTGTAAATTATAATATTAAATAAATCAATTTTAATATTGTTTATAATCTTTTAAAGTTTTTAATAAATTAATATATTTTTAGAGAAATGGGAGCATTCATTCTTCATCCCATCTTTCATCCATATCTATATAATGGATAGACAAATCCACTGCAATTATCATTTAATGTATATATATAATAGCTTAATCCTTCGAGAGAATTGATTAAAATTGTGACAAATGTGTCTTTTGAGTATAACGTGCATTTACTATTGATTTTTGGGTAAGTATTTATGAAGAATGTTTTCCCTATTAAATTTTTAAAAAAATATTAAGCTAATTTATTTACTATTATTACTTATACACAAATTTAGTTACATAATCTTTTATTCTTGGCTAAGTATTTACGAATAACAAAATTTTGCTTAAATAGTATTCTATTATTCTTTAATAAATATTACAAATACACAAATTGGATTACATAATCTTTTTGTTTTGGTTAAGTATTTATGTAGAACTTTTTTTTTTTTTTTGATAAGCAATATTAAATTAAAAGTAATGCTAAGGAGAGGATCCAAGTTGTCTTTGAGTTCTCCTAAAAGTGATATGACTTTTAAAATCACTATTAAACTTGTAATAATTGATTATTGATTCAATGATAATTTTAAAAGGTACATCACATTTGGAATGACTAAATGAGGACTTTGGTCCTCCCTTTAACATTACTCTAAAGTTAATTTCTTTAATATTATTTAAGAGAATAATTCTAGAAGTCTCTTTCGTATCCCTCAAAAAATAAGACGGCTTTTAAAATCACAATTTAATCAAAATTCAATATTGATTAAATCACAAGTTTAATTATAATTATAGAAGTAACATCAATCTTAGAAGGACATTAGAAGGGAACAAGAGAGACTTCTAGCATTTCTCTATTTAAAAATAGACAAACTGGGTTATATAATCTAGCATTTCTAGAAGTTCCTCACATATCTCTAAAAAAATAAGGTGACTTTTATAATCTTTTATTATTGGCTAAGTATTTTTGCCAATAAAGTGTTTAAAAAGTAAAGTACTTAAAAAAATCGTGAAGTGTTATAGCTAAATAAAAAAATAAAATAAAAAATAAAAAAAGAGAAGAAAACTCACATTGTCAAATAAAATGTCTTGCTAAAGAAAACGAAAAGGCTCAAACGTCTTGGGAAATAGAGGATTGTCTTTGTTGCGCTTCCAATTTCTAGGTCCTAGAGTTCAATATTTTTTTGTTGCAATAGTGTATATTTGGTTTTTCTTTTTGTATTTAGTTTCTGGTGTTTATGGTTTTGTTATGAGAGGAATCTTTAAACTCTTTAAACTCTTTGTACTTTTAAGATTTGCCAAAAGAGAACAACAGAAAGGTTGAGCAAAACTTCTTTGGAGCTAGATCTCAACAAAACCGCAATTCTCAATGGCTTGTCTTTTTCTTTGAAAAAATTATATGATAGTTTTTTATTTTATTTTAATTATACGAGTTGTTTTTTTTAAGATATTACTTCTTTATAGGCTTATATGATCGAGATGAAAAAAAAAATTGGAGAGTGCAAATCAACTAATAGAGGTATGAACAAATCTTCCTTTAACTTGTAATTAATCCACATACTCTATGCAGATATACCCAATATAAGATGCAAAGCAACTTGTAATCCAAGAAGAATATATATATAAGAGATCATTTTATTTCAAAAAAAATATATATAAGAGACAATTTTTACAGCTTCCAGAACAATGAATTTAAAAAAGGGGAAATAATATATATAGTAACAGAGGGCAGCTGTAATGAAAGGAAACTGTAGTTTCATCAGATTAACGTTAAAAGTAAGGATTGTACCTGCAGCGTATAGCTATAGGCAGCGGCAGACACTGTACCTGCAGCGTATAGATACTTGTCAAAAAGAGCTTTACTTACCTGCTTAGACTAGTCATAGTATTCGTAACATTGCAGAAGCCGCTGAACCATTGTTATTGTTCACTTTTTGCACATGAACAACGAGATAAGATCAAGATACATATGATTCTTGACTGCGATCTATTTAATTAAGTGAAAAGAAAATTACAAAAAGACGCTCGCGGGTCCAATTTTGCTTGATATGCACTTACTTAAAAGGTGGAAATAAGGATGAGGCTTGCATGCTGTAGTTTTTACTACAGCATGCAAGCTGTAAAAAAATTAAGGGCCTAGATCAACTGAAAGCCTCATCCGGAAATAAGTACTAGCTTGTAAGATAAAGTTTGTAAAAGTAAAAGTTTTTATTGACTCAAAAAGTAAAGAATCAATTTTTTTAGCCTTTTGAACTCAACTCCAGATCGAGCTAACAGAAAGCTTACTTGAACGTAAGACAAGCCTAGGCAATCTTTTAGCTAGCTAAGAAAAATCTAGGCACTCAGTGATATAATAAAAAAAAAAAAAAACCCCAAGATAGAATAAAGAAATGGAAGTCCAAGAAGAATCAAAGTTGTTGCGTAGATAGCGGAGAAGAAGATATGCAAATCGCAGTCAATCAACTTAAGACCTTTCTTCAAGTAATAGCAACCCTACCATGGGGATCCATATATCACGGTGTTGGTCGGCATCATATGTAGTAATTAAGTTCAAAATTCAAAAAAATGCATTCCTAATATACTTCGCACTTCTGAGTCATATATTTCCATGCATTAATTGATCCATATTATATATAGGACATTTTTATAGATGAGGTTGGAGGAAGTTCCTCCAACCCAATTTGGAGGAAAACTCTGTCCTTATATATATATGCACGCAGACGCAGGTACTACATATTAGAAAAAAAGAAAAAAAGAAAAAAAAAAGTAGAAGAAACAGGCGCACTAAAATCACGGTACCAATAACTACCAAGTTCCAGCATCTATGTGTGTGTGAGAGAGAGAGAGAGAGAGAGATCGATGCAGTCAAAAGAAAGTAGGATGTCTAAGTTTTACTGACCTAGAATGGGTGCAGCAATCAGGCTTCAACATTCTCGGATTCTCTCGTCGCCGACACACAGCCAAAGCCACAAACCCCACCGAAGAAAATATCAAAACTCTAGTGAAGTAGACCATTCAGAACAAAGTATGACAACCCGGAAAAGAGATACATCTGTTATGTTTTAACTCAAAACCTGAATTATTTGAGAGGGATAGAGAGAGAGAGCTGAGAAGCAGGCTCCAGGAGCACCCCAAGTGATGGCGTTTGTACTGGCAGTGCACAATAACTTGCCCTTATGTTATTCATTTCTTTTTCTTTTTTTGTTTAATGATTAGGTAGAGAAATAAGTTAGTTATTTGGATTTTTTTTTTCTATTCTGTTAGTTATTTGGATTTGATTTGCTAGTTTTGACTCAGTTGCGTGATCTTATTGCAGTGTTAGGTGGCTGTAGGCTTTATAGGTGTACGGAAGAGAGTTTCTGTGCTCCTAAAAAGTGAGAGGAATCCAAACAGGGCACAACAAGATCTAAGCGTACATCTACTGTGAGATTATCATGTCTGCCTGCTTCCAGCCGGAACTCTACTTACTTAACTTAAGCCCTCATCATGATTTTCTGTCCTTTTTTCAGTTGATGATTCAGTCTTTATTGTTCACTAACTACTGTGTACGACAGCAAAGAGTGTATGATTAATCTTCCAGGGAAGGTTTGACTTGTCACGCGCTCTTCGGACAACGGTTTAAAAGTTTAAATTATTGAAGCAGCAATTACAGCTAGCCGGCCCCTTTAATTCGCTTCCACTGCACGGCCCAACCGTGAGTACAGTATTGGTCAAAAAATTCATTGCTCTTTATAGCAAGAAAAGGCACAAGCTTTGCGACATTTTAGATAATACGGACAACACCAATTCAAATCAAAACAGTTTCGAGTACTGGAGAAGAGGAAGATGCAGAGCATGACGGTAAGGATAATGGATATTAGCAATTCAAAATGGAAAGGGAAAAATACATTTTACATCGAAAATATCACCCTTCCGCACTTGTATTTTTAACATTTAACAAGCTAGTGACACTTAGAACTTCACAAATTAATTAACTAACTCACTGTGAGAGTTTAGTAACCCCTAAATATGTTTTTGAATTGATCTAACTACTTTCTTAGGAGTTTTTAAAGGTGACTTAAGCCACCTTCGAAAAGTTAGAGAAACACCCGGCCACCCTTTAGAAATTTTTGGAAGTGGCTTGGGTTACCCTATAACCTTTTGAACTATAAACGTCTTCAAGAATGACCATACATCATCACACCTGAGAGGGTGGTCCAGCCACCCCCTGGTGGTGGAGAAGAGAGACTCTCCACCACTATAGATACAATCAAAATAGTAAGTATTATCCCGAAATTATAGGCATTGTTAATCCATGTTGTCCTTGAGTTGATCAGGTTGTTGGCTTGGTTAAGTTTGTCATCAGTTGATCCAATAATCAATTTAGCACTATTGACAGGTCAGTTCTCTTGTAACATATTTAGCATTATGTTCGAACAAGGATCGATCGATTTGGTCCAATTAGGAGTAGTCTAATCTCATTAAAAATATAAGCTTTTGAGATTTGAGGTTAGAAGCTTCAAGGGAAATTTCCCTAATTGCTGTTTGTGGTTGTTGTATATGAAAGAACTTATAATTAAAATGGAAAATGAAGAAAATAACGGAATAAATAGAAAATGGAGACAAGATAATTTTAGAGTGCTTCAGTGTTAGACACTTAGGTCCACCACTAGGAAAGAGCCTAATAAAACTATTATGCTCTTATCATTTATAATATTTACAGTATAAAAGACTTTAACTTATAGAAAAATTGATGTTTGTGAAAATAAAGATAAGTGTAGTAATCAAACCTAATTACAATCAATCCTAAAAAGTTAATTATCCTATAAGAAATATTTACCTATTATGGACCGATATCATATAATTTATGTTTCTTGCTTACGTACAAAATGGTTTCCCAAACTCCACTTCTTCGTTATTTTTGAAATTTTATGCATAAAGGTCATGTTTTTAATCTTTAAGGGTTAACTATCTTTTTAGTATGTGTGCTTTGCGTTTTTACCAAATTGTTTCATGGGTTTTTAAAAGTGATGGAAACAGACATTAATATTGTGCTTTCAATCGCCATTTATATTATACTCATTCTATTCATATTCCGTTAACAGATGTCACATGTTCATGGTCACTACATAAGACCAATAAAACACCGATACGTCCATTCTTGCCACATCAACATATCACTTAAAAAATGTATAAAAAAAGAAAAAAAGAAAAAAAAAAGGTACCGACAGGTTTACGAGAAACATAACTAAAATAATATTTAGGGTACTGCAAGGGCATGAAGTTCTCTTTTCAGCTTTGTTTGAACCAGTAATAACAATTTTATTTGTTTTAGTTTATTCTTAAAAAATCTCATCCAGATGCTGTTTCCCAATTACTTTGTAGGCTTAAAACATCAAAGCTTAATATACTGCCTTTTACAAGAAACAACAAGAAGAGGCAGAGAAAAGGGAAGTAGAGTACTCAAGTGGCGATAACGTCTGAAGTGTAAAAGCTCGACACATACAACACCCAATAGACAACAACAATGCTGGAAATCTATGTACATACTCCATTGCCGCCACTATGAACAGGCGATGCTGAAAGCCAAATCAACACCAGGTGCTCTAAAGCCCACTATAAAGAAAAACAGCGATTTTATCATTCTAGGAAAACTTAACTTCCTCTGTGCCTCCGTGAAGTAACAGCACTCTGTGACCATGATGATGGTTTGAATCCCCCTGCCAGTAAGTTGGATGCAGCGCCTGCACTAATTCTCCTTCTCTTTGATTCTAGCCCCAATTGTCTCTTAGTGGACGTGGAAGACCCAGATGACCCAGAGAAGATAGAAGCAGCATTGATCAATGCTCGCTTATCCTTCCTATTTTTGTCAAACTTGCCGGAAAACTTCACATGGGCTGCACTGGCAACATCTTCTTCAGCTGGTGGAAGCAGTCGTATGTTGAGGCCCCTTTTCCTTGAAACAGCCTCTTCTTCTGCGACTCTTTTCTTTTGATTCTGTGAAAATCCAAAAGTGAGAAACTGTCGATAAAAGAACATGAAAATGAAGAGCTAATATGAGCTCAGTAACATACTCTAAGTTGCGCCCGAAGAGCCTTGTTGAGGGCATAGTCATCTGAATGCCTGGCATCAGATACTCGCTGGAGGCGCACTAGCACTGGCTCAGCTTCTTTCTTCTTCTGCAAATCCTCTTCTTGGTGTTCAAGACGATAAAATGGATCTGCTAGTTTACCTCTTTCTGGAAAAAAGGAAAATTAAGGTTAAGATTTGGAAAGAAACATCACAGCAACACAATAAGTAGGAATGAAAGATCCCATGGAAAATATTTGAGCCGTTCCTTTTACATCAACAAGTTAGAAAAAAAAAAAATCAAGGTCAGGAACGAAAAAAAGAAAATCCAAACCAACCTTCATCTGCAGGGAGTTCAAAGGTCTCTGCATCCTCAACGTCATACTCCTCAGTCTTTCGTTGAGCCCCACTGATGATCACATACTCACAATTTTTTGGATCAGTCTGAATAACAATCTCATGTTTACAGCATGCAGACTTCATCGTAAAACTCCATATCTGAAAGAAGCACGCCGACCTTAACCATCTATTGAAAATACTATGAGAGAAAACACCAAAAAATAAGAAAAGCTAAAACTATCTCATGAATTCTCACAGTGACCACAAAGTAGTAAGACTCATTTGCAATAACAAATAAAATCTCTCATTGAGATAGATTAAAAATGACTAGATGCATACACACAAAATCTGTCAGAAAGTGACAAGATGTCTATTTGTGTGTGTGCATCTTCCAATAAAACATGCTGTGAATACAATCTTCAACATATTCATCGTCCTCACAATCCTACATCAAACTGTCACAAGCATCTGTAATCAGTTGCAAAAGGTACCTTTGTAGAATAATAATTTCCCACTTGCTTTTTCTCCGCATTGAACCTAACACCCTTTGCAATCATAGAATTGCATCCACCACACCATATGTTATAGGGCATCTCAAACCTGAAAGCATGGCAAAGAGCAATTAGGAATTGGCAAAGAATGAAAAAGAAAAAAGATCCAAAGATCCATAGAAAAGAAAAAATAAAAAGTAAAGAAAGAAACGAAAAAAAAAAAAAAGATCTAGAAAAAAGAGCCCTTGTTTTCATAAAGAAAGTCTTAAGCCTGGAAAGGCCTGCAAATATAAGAGGTTGGCAAGCAAAACTCTAGTTGCCCGCCACTATTGTGAAGTGTATTAATGCCCTGAGCGCATGAGGGCTCTCCTTTTCCATTATCAGCCAAAGCTTATAAGTCACTAAACCATATAAATATCTTTCCAATACCAATGTAAGCTTTTTGAGACAGAGATACTATCAGAAACTTAAGGGAATGCCTATGATGCTTACCTTATAATCAGTATGCCTTGGTCTATTTTCCTTGCCCTCTCTCTCAGAGCATGTTGACCATTGAACTTGTTCAAAGAACCCTGAAAAGAGGAACAATTGTGAGAAAATCTAAGTACTGATTCACCGTCATAAGGTATTTTAACAGTGCAATATAGCAACTACAATTGAAGCATACCTGACTTGGGGTCCATTCTGGAGGATAGTAAAAATTGTCTGCTCTAGCTGCTGCAAGTGAAGACTGCAGAAATCCAAGCAAACCAAGTTTAGCAGATTCAATGAATGCTTAGGGAGATGATTGATAAAAGCAAAAAGAATCAGAATACGCCAAAGCATCATTTAAAAATAACTTAGAGAATTACAGTTTCATGTCAAATTATCACATCTCAGAGCTTCTGCTCAAAAGCAAAACTGATCTATAAAATACAAGTGGTACCCTTATAGAAGTAAAAGGGTATCATAACTTAGAATGGCCACCACTAGATTGAGGAATCAACAATGATCATATGGGTCCATTTTAATGGAAAAATACAATTTGTGATACCCTCCTCCCATAAAAATAGGATGGAGGGTAAAGTCGTTTGTTCACTAGGTGTCTGTAACTTGCCAATTCACCAAAAGAAGAAAAACAATACAATTTGTGAAATCCTCCTCCCATGAAAATAGTATGGAGGGTAAAGTCGTTAGTTCAAGATCCACTAGGTGTCTGTAACTTGCCAATTCACCAAAAGGACATTGTCAGTGCCCTATGAAGCTTTACATGGAAAATTGTGATAAGCAAACATGGAGAACTAATATAAATGTCGGATGCTGCCATTTATTCCAGTGTAACAGCCTTAAATAGTTCTCAATTTAGTTGACGTCAAAACTATGGGCAGGAATAATATTTGATCTGGACAAAATAAACTATGCTAACTGTAAATTTCTCTAAAAAGCATCAATCACCTCAACCCAACTGTTGAAATTATTTCAATCATTCCCAAAGACATGCCGGCAATATCAAAACGATCAAAACCATTAAGCGCAACGATAATTAAAAACACAAGGGGACTCTTAAACATAATTCTTTTTTTTGATAAGTAACTCTTAAACATAATTCTAATGCAATAATCACAAATAGCTAAAACCAATCATCTTCAAATTCAAGTTACAGCTACAAAATTGATTAATTTCTCAGATTATCACCGATTTTCCTATGATTCAGGATCTAATTAGTCCAGATCATACCGGCTAATCTTTTTTTTTTTTTAATTATTTTTTATAATCATCAAAACCATTTAGTCGCTAATACAAATTACATATGAAAAAAAATGCTAAGAAATCCAATTCAAGCAATTAAACACCAAAATATGGTAAGCAAAACAGAAAGGAAAGGCATCTAACTCAACGCCTAGGGGTCTTTTGAGACAAATAAAAAACCCTAAAATACATAAGAATTGTGTGAAATTAATTAGAAACACTATTGCCAGAAATAAAAACGAGCAAATTCAAACAATAAACCCTAAAATAATTATATTGGTGAAAATTAGAGATACAAATTTTGTGTACCATCTTCGCTTCTTCGACTCAGGATTCCGATGCGCAACACCGAGTTCTGAATCGGACCTGAAAGAAATAAAAGTATGAAAGACGACGTTTTCGTGTTTCTATTGTTTTTGTATTACTTTTCTAGGCCTATCTTGTCGAATGTGGGCTTTAGTACGGTGAAGTCCATTGGGCTTTCCGGAATGATTATTGGATCGGATCGAGCAATGCCCAACCCATCAATCAATAAGGTCCAATATATTTAGGCCTTGGGTTAAGGCTGTGATGAGGACCTCTCACCGCCTGCAGTTTTCGGTTTACTTTCACTCTTTTAGGGGGGGATAGGTGAAAAGTCAACGTACAAGCAATATTACCTCCAATATTAATGGCACAATTATACATGAAATCAAATCAATCGCATTAATTTTAGATAATGTATCTTTAAAATTGGGTGGAAAGATTTTTTTTTTTAATTTATTTATTAAACTAATATGGATCAAAATGAAGTGATTTTCATATATTAATTTTAAAAAATACATATTATTATTTATCTTTTTATGCTCCAATACCACATGAACTCACTAGTTTGCTTAGTACCATATGTAACGATGTAAGAAAAATATTAATTATATTTGCGTTGTTACTTAAAATAATTTTTTTTAANAATTCACAATGGCTAGTTAAGTTGCTT